>BOPP01000120.1:0-19374 GCA_017312745.1 Gryllus bimaculatus | reverse complement strand
TATATTTGTTATACGAAAGCTCTGTGTCTGTGGTCGCTGTGAGTATCCATGACGTCACACTATGTAGTGAAGTTGTTAATAGAAGTTTGAACAACTTCATGAAAGCATTGGTGATTGAAATCTGTGGTAATTTTTATTTCAAAACATACGCTGAAGGAAGATGATACATTATCATGAAAATGTAGGGAACTCTCGTGCTTTGAATTGTTGTAAAATAATGAGTGTAATCTGAGAACATTTTATTAAGGTCGTGTAATTTTTTTAACATGCCTCTGACGTTGTTAATATTTATATTAGCTGCGATTTGTCCTCAACATTGCATTTATAAGATCACGTTATTAATATAATGAATTATAATGTTTCTCGAATACGAAAATTTTGTGAAAAAATGTGAAGCTAGCTGAAATTACTAGCTTTTCGGACTAGCGAAAGTGAAACGTATTATAAATGATTTATATGTTATGCTGAAACCATGCCAGATGGACGAATTATTAGTGTTATGATAGTGGAAAGTGAAAGCGTACCTTTGGGTGGTGAAGGAATGATTACACTATGCAACAAGATTTTTACATCCAGGAAGTTAGAGTGCGCAGCGTACTCAATTTTAAATATAGATTATCACAATAAAAACGTCATATCACTTCAGTTTTTAAATATACTATAAGTAAATATACCGTACTCGTATCTTTTATACTGCATAATACCGTAGTTTGCTACGCATTAATACATATACATTTAAATTGCACATGAAAGATATGTGGAGTCTATAAACATAAAATTTTATTTAAAAATTAAATATTTGTTCAATTCATCTATGTCCCTTCCATGAAATATCAACAAAATTAGACTTTTGTTTTTTTACGTTCTGTATTTGAAGATTGTCGTCTGCGTAGCGTCTGGTAGTCGCGCTCAATTACGAGTAGGTCTTAGTAGTTTTGGGTGGATATTTCGAAAACAAGTCACGTGCACCCTCATATATCCTACTGCGCATCAGTCACGTAAAGAAAGTATATTATTCCCTGACCCCTGTACGTATACAAGTATCCAACTGTTGAGGAGGCAGATTCCGAGAAGTCGGTGTCAAGCAAAACTGCACGCGCAGTGCGCGTGAAGTTCGTGTCTAGTTTGTGTGTTCTTCAAATACATGAATACATTTCAGTTCTGTGGGTTTTATAAAGTGAAATTGGCAACATCATCTATTGAATTGAATCAGTTCTATCAGCGATAGCTTCTGTTACGTTTGTGGAGGAGATAAGACCGCTCTTGATCTTCTCTGTGATTGTTCGATGTGATGGAATCGTCGACACAAATTTGAGACAAAGCATCATGTCCAATTAAACACATACACCCTTGCAATGGCAACTGTTTCTAGATTCTTCAAAATATAGTTCCAAAGCTGTGAAATAATTCCACGGATGAATAATGTAAAATTAAAGACAGGGATTTTCATCGCCCGCAAATCATAAAACTCATGTTGGATGAAATATTGGAAGAAACATTGCGATACATTGAGTTAAAAGCTTGGCAATATTTTATGCGAGTTGTGCATGCATTTCCCTGGACAAAGAAAGATGGTAATATTATAAAACATTGATCACAGAATGGTTAGAAAACTGTAGAAATATGAGGCGTAGAATGTCTCTGAATATTTCTTTTCTTCACTTCCACCTTTATCTTATCCCCAGAATTCGGCTGATATTAGTGATAAACATCTGGAACAGTTTAAGATATTGCTACAATATGAAAGAGATACCAAGGGCGTAAGGATCCTGCAATAATGACAGATTATTGCAGGATTCTCGTCAGAGTAAACAGGATTGCTAGAGACAAGGCCCAAAGCATTTTCAAGCAATGCAAAAGGAATTTTTCCTTTCCAGATGTTTATATATTATTGCACGAATATTCATATTCCATTTTCAACTTGTTCTGACTTCATATGAAGCATACTCATAAAATTATGTAGTCATATAACCAAACTGACAATGCGGAAATTAGAATAGAATTTTGTTTATTTCAATTACTAAATATGTTCATATCTTTTGAACCCTGCGTGCCATAAGACGCCATTTGCCGAACCTACGTTGCCATTTAAGCATTTTTTTGGCTTAGCCAAAGATTATGTACTATGTGTTGCAGTGTGCACGCAATTTTGCGTTTTACTGCTACATGTAAGTGGCTGGTGTGGGTTCGTGTCGGACCTTAGTCAATAGCCAAATCGGCTTTTGTGTTGCACTATGCCCTTAGAATATAAGAGGGGAGTGTTTGTCTTCTTTGCCCTATTGTAAGGTCGTGTCGAGCTGTTTTAACGATGCCGGACCTTCGTCTGTTTGAAAGGCTTGATAAGCTTTGTTATACGAAAGCCGTCTCAAGCATTGAGTGAAGAACTCGATATGAAGTTCTTTCCTCAGAGTCCTTCCTCAGTATGAAGTATTTTCAACCGTTTCCGATACGGAGGGCGTGCTATGACCCGTAGAACGTTGTTCTGTACCAGCGCAAGTGTATCCTTGTACTTCTGTGCTGTAGTCCTCCACGTTGCCGCAGCGTAGGAGGCCACAGGCCGCCAACACGTTTTATAGTGTGCCAGGCGAAGTTCCAAGGGTTCCCTCACAAGAGGTTGTAATAGTCGAATTCTTTGTTGTAATTTTGATCGAATTTGCCTGTCATGTAAATGCCAGAACAGCCTTCGATCAAAAGTGACGTCTAAGTAGGTCACTGCCCTGAGGAAGCCTGCGACATGTCAGGCGAAACGTCAGCACCCCAGCCAACGACGCGGCGTCTCCCGGATAGCCGAGAATTTATGGATTCGAGCCGCGGAAGCTTACGTATACGCCTAAGTAGGTTGCCTTAGGTGCCCATGTTAGTTTTTGTGTACCATATGTTATTTGTTTTCGTGGTGTAAAACGTTTGGTGTATTTGTATTTGCGGCGGGTGTAACTAATGGCCTGTGACTTTTCCGCTGAGAAAGTCAAGTGGTTTACCATTTGGGCACTTTTTGGCGGCCATTTTTATGTCAGTACGTTCCATAACAACACCGCATTAAGGACACTGAGGCGAGTGTCCGTAGCCAATGAAAACCGTTGTGCGGAACAAGCGGGAGTATGAGAGTTAAAGATGCGTTCGATTCGAAAACAACCCTACAGACCCATTGAGATTATTTTAACCAGTGCAAGAGGAGAAATACTGATCTCAATAGGAGGGGGCAGTGTCCCTAGCGCTTCCCTGCCACAGTCGCCACTGCGTATGGGAACCCTAAATAGGCACATGAATATTATGCATGAATATGGTTTTGTACACTTATTAAATGCCATAACTAAACCATATAGTAATGGTTCATGTCTTGATCACATGTTTTTAAAATGAATGAATATAAACAATATTTGCGACTGGAGTGTATTGCAGCTTCATCGCAGACCACTTTTTTTCGGCTTAGCTGAAGATTGGTGTTGCAGTTCGCGCGCATTTCGCATTTTACTGCTATACGTAAGTGTCTGGTGTGGGTTCGCGTCGCACCATAGTCAGAAACCAAATCGGCTTTTGTGTTGCAGTACGCCCTCAGGATATCCTAGGGTAGTGCTTGTCTTCTTTGTCCCATAGGAGGACGTGCCTAGCTAATTGTTTTAGCGTTACCGGAGCTTTGTTGGTTTGAAAGGCTTGATAAGCTTCGTTAAACGAAAGCCGTCTCAAGCATTAAGTGAAGGAGTCGATATGAAGTTCCTTCCTCAGTATGAAGTATTTTCAACCGTTTCCGATAAGGAGGGCGTGCTATAAGCCGTAGAACTTCGTTCTGTACCAGCGCAAGTGTATCCTTGTACTTCTGTGCTGTAGTTCACCACGTTGCCGCAACGTAGGTAGCGAACACGTTTTATAGTAACCAGAGAAGTATCAAAGTGAAGTGGTTTTGTTCCGCCCACTTCAACGTCAGGTTCACCTGGTTTTGGAAAATTTTGAGTTTGCAGTTTAGGTTTCTTCCTCTTGCTAAGACGGGTAGGTCAACAGCATAAAGGAGAAGCTGCAGTCGTTGTATGAGGAATGTTGACATACAGCAAGAACAGTAGCGGAGAGAGGACGGAGCCCTGACGGACTCCGGCCACAATCCTTCGCTTTGAGGATCTCGCTTTACCCACATTTACCATGAATGTGCGGTTTGTGAGGACAGACTCCACCATTTCGGTTACGTCTTGTGGAAGGCAATGCCGAAGTTTTGCGATGAGTGTACTGTGTGGCACTCTGTCAAAGGCTTGCACCATGTTGGGATATGATTGGTACATTCTATGTGAGTAACAGATCAGCGGAAATCTGGCATGCGAATTGCTTGTAAGGAAGCGGAATGGCTCGGTCTGAAGGCAAAATCTTCATCTCGGATGAGATTCCGCGAAAGAGCAGTTGGCAGAATTCGCGTGAGTAGAAGCTGAAATATCGGAAAGTCTGTGTTAATTTTAGTCATAGGTATTCTGTTAGGTGGGTTTCCGAGCGGGACAGTCGAGCAAGGAGGAATTTGGTCAATTTGGATGTTTTCTTCAAATATGTAGAAGCAACAAATTAAATATTTATATATAATGTTCATAAGTGTGTAATGTAGTAGTTTAAATGAGTAAAAACAATAAGAAAGAAGCATTCATTACATATTATAATAAATTAATTGTAATCTTGCCTGTACGTCTGTGTCATATTTCTCGTATTTTCATTTTGATTTTACAAACAACCTGACGTGATAGAGAAAAAACTGGCTTCAGTGCCGGAATCAGCATGTCAGAAATATAGAAGATCACTACTTAAACATTATGCAATGATCAGAAAGTTTAAATTCGCAGGTCAGTGTTGTAGGGGTAGTGCACGTTACTTTTCTATAGGGGGGCAATCAGCATTTTAATGCTGATTCCATTTTTATACCCCAGGATTCTTAGCCCTGGGAGATGAGATGAAATTAAAATGATGATAATGAATGATGAAATACACACCCCACAACCATGCCCTAGGCGGGACTCTAACCTGCGATTTTCTGGTCCGAGAGCGCTAGGGCACTGCTGCCTTAGTGATCTCGGCCATTTGCTCGGCTCTATTCTTCATCTTCCTCTTCCTCCTCCTCCTCCTCCTCCTCCTCCTCTTCTTCTTCTTCTTCTTCTTCTTCTTCTAATAATAATAATAATAATAATAATAACAATAATAATAATAATAATTACTATTATTATTATTTTATAGTTTGAAGTATTAGCAACTGAGGCCTTTAGCCTTTTTATTGATTGGTGTTAAAATTAATCATATATTATTTAAATTTTGTAGAAAAGATTCGCCTCTTTCAGGAACTTTATTGTTTTGTCAGTTGCCGTCTTGTCGGTGTCGAGTTCTATCTTCATATTGCCTCTCCGTAAGTCTTGAGAGATCTACAAAGTGTGTCAGAATATGTTTCGCTGTCAGAAGTCTTCCGCAGCTGCAGACGGGGTGTTGTTCATTTCTTCACGTATGAAGAAGTTATACTTCCATGGCCTATTCTTAGTCTGGTTTTTCACACTTGTTCTCGTGAAGGGAAGCTGACATTTGGTAACCATTTATTGATGTTCTGTTTAATGGGGTGTAGTTTCGTGTGCAGACACTTCCAAGTGGTCTGCCATTCTGTGAGGATGCACTTCGAGGCAGCATTTCTTGCATCATTAAGGTCGTATTTCCAATATCCATTTCTCATTGGATGTTTACGGCATTTCGTGCTGCAGAATGGATTCTTCATTGCCTGGGATACCCATATGTACAGGCACCAGATGAACGTAACTGATGGTCCTCGCTGCTCCAATTTATGGCGTGATATGAGAATCAATTATTATTATTATTATTATTATTATTATTATTATTATTATTATTATTATTATTATTATTATTTATTATTATTATTATATTAATTATTATTATTATTATTATTATTATTATACATTTTCTGTAAGTTAGTGTTACAATATTTCGTTTTTTTGGTATGGCCAGGACAAATACTCCTATTTTGAAAATTTCTATGCTTCGGTTCATTGTTGTTGGCCAGCTGATGAACACGTCCTTCTTCTGAAGAACTAGATAAACATTCACAACGATGCATCAAATAGCCTACTGCTAAATACGTCCATAGATATTAATATAATATTGCAATATATTTATGGGTTGATCAGGTTGTATAAGAACTTCCAAGTTTTCACGAAGCTGTAACACACGACGAAGGTTTCGAATTGTTTCGTAAACTTCCGTTACGCGGAACAAAAGATATAAACAATGAAACAATAACGCCTTACCTCTTCAAGAACAGAAAAAAGAACGCTGGAATCCACCACTTTCCCCATCCCCCCTCAATTGCTTTGCGTCTTTTGCGTCCACCTATTCAGAAATCCTATCGTGCATTCTTATTCTATCTCCCCCGCTAGCCAGATGGCACACTCGCTTACCCTCTGGCTCGGATTACTTCACCGCAGGCGCCTCTCGTAAAACAATCCGGCGGGTTCACGAGACGATTATAAGTTTAAAGAAATTACAAAGTTCTCCCATTCGCCCATTCAACTTCCGTCGAGAAAGAAGCAATTTTAAAATTACGGCGTTTGAGAGGCACTTCTGGAAGAGGTGTTGCCAGATTAGTGCAGTCGAGGGGGAGCCAAAAAGGGGTCTACGTTGCAAACGGTGAGGTAGAAGACTTAATGTTCTATTTTGTTTATATTATTAGTAAGAAAACCCTAAGTTTTTTTACCTCGAAATACTTCAGGGCTAGTTTTGGTTGCCAAAAATCGAAAAAAAATTCGGGAATTTTTGGATTTTGCGTAATAACTTTTTAATGATTCATCTAAAAAAGCAAAAATAGTTATGTACATTTGTAAAAGTCTTAAAATTCTCTACAACTTTGCTTGATAAATTATTTCTCTCAAGCAAATAGTAACTGAGCTATATTGTACAGAAATTGAGATATTTTAAATTTTCACCAAATTTTCCTTTATATTCCGAAGTTGCCCAAGAATACCAATGGTCTCTCTAATGTAGTATTTTTCAATTCCTAAAAGGTGATTAAACACTAATGTTTTTTAGACTTACTGAGGATAAACTCGCGTTTTGCAAGTTCTGGTAAAAGTGGCTGCAAGCCTATGCGTTCTGGCAACTGATATAATTTACTTATTTCAAAAGCATTTTAATAGAATAAACTGCCTTTTGTTATTTTATTCTTCTAATTACATTATTATTATTATTATTATTATTATTATTATTATTATTATTATTGTGCGTCGATAGCGCGCTTCGCAGAGTTCTTCTTAGGTCCACATTATGACAACCGGCTTCGATGCCGACGCCCGAGGCAGACACACGAGACAGCGATGTGCTCCCCCCATCCAAGCTCTTCATTTATTATCACCCCGAGATATTTACAACTAGTTACCTGTGGAATTATCATGTCTCCAAGCAAATACTTAGCTGTCCCTATATTTCTACTACACGCCAAACTATTGTGCATTTATTCGGATTTATTCATTCTATTGACATTCGTCCATTCTCCCAAGCATTGCAAGTCACGCTGTAATTTATCCTCATCCGATACATTTTCGATCTCTCGGTAAATAAGGCAGTCGTCCGCAAAAAGTTTAATATTTGAGCATATTCCCTCTGCTATGTCATTTACATACACCAAATATAGTCTAGGTCCTAGTACACTCCCCAGCGGAATCCCAGACGTTACACTAACTGCTATAGCATAGCCATATCATGTGGGTATGGGCCCAGCGGCGCGCCAAAGTGACAAGGGAGAGGCCGGTGGCACACTGGCAATGGCCGGCAGGGCGGCGGGCCCAGTAATGGAAGGTACTGGGAGGCGCTGCCAGGTGACAGGGCAGCAGCGGCGGCCGGGCCGCCTGTCAATCGGAGCGGTGCGGGAAGTCTCCCCCCTTATGGAAATTGCTGGACAAGTGTATGTGGAAAAGAGAGACTCGCTCCGCAGACTCGGGGACTATAAAGCGGTCGGTCCGCGGGGCCGGACGACAGTCACAGTCAGAGTGCAGCGAGTGAGTTCAATGGGTGAAGTAGTAGCCGAGATGTTATACGAAGTGCGGTGCTAGTAACGTTGATTTCTCCTGGCGTTTTGTTGACTTGTGCTTGTTAAAAGGGATGTCTTCTGGAAAACGGAAAACTGACTTTTGTACTTGGATTATTCTTTGGCTCTGGATAATAAACCAACATTGTTTATATGAACTGTTGTCTTTTCTTAAGAGTTCCTGGATATACAACATTTCTAAATGGCGACGAGGATAAAGCAAGAGACTATGGAAGAAATATTGATACAAATTTGGCGTCACAACAGCAGCTGCAGCAATAACAACAGCAGTTTCAGCAGCATCCGGTGTTACTGGAGTCAGTTCGAGCGTTTTTAAGTTCACAGCCAGAGCAACGACAACCCCGCATTCGGCGCCCAGCTTTCCAAGATTTGAACCGGATAAGGAGGTATGGGAGGTATTATGCTAGTTTGAATCAACATTTTTATATCATGACGTTACGGAAGAAGTACAAAAAGAGCCTTTTCCCTAAGCGTATCAGGCAGTGAATTATTTGAACTGTTGCAGAAACTTTTTCCGTTAAAGAGAGTGGAAGAAGTAGAATTCCCGCAGCTGATGTAAAAAATGTTTTCGCATTTCGAAAGTAAACCGCATGTAGTAGCGGCGATACAAATTTTTTTCAAGAACAGTATCAAGCCAGGTAACTCGCACAAGTAATGATAATGGAGTTGACTGGTTTGTCAAGGTACTGTGATTTCAAATGTGTTTGTGGTTCATTGTAAGCCTAGTCCTTATTTAGGGACGTCATAGTGCAACACACCCCGGAAGATAAAGTGATGATGGAGGCGTTGCAGCTGGAAGATTCTTCCCTGGCTCAGGTCGAGAAGATAGCAGCTCCCATGAACATAATGTTGTTTTCGGAGAGTAAAGAGAGTAAGGGAGAATGTCAACGTAAGACGAAGAACTCGCAGATACAGGGCCTCAAATCATGCAGAGGGTGTGGAATATCACCAGAAGTGTACATTTAGAAACGCAAAGTGTTTTATTTGTGAAGCTACAGGCCACATTCAGTCGGTTTGTGAAAAGAAGAGGACAAGACCGGGTTTAGGCACCCAGAAATTAGTGAATGAAGAAGATATGATGGTAATTATTGAGAATGAGGTGATTAGCAAAGGGGATGAAAACAAAGTGCTCATAGAGCTAAGAATAGCAGAAAGAAAGTTCAAATTCCAGGTAGATATAGGCTCACCAGTAACGTTAATCAACTTGCGAACATACGAGTTAGGGGCACCATAGTGCAGTAAATTTAAGGCAAGGTTATGTTCTTTTGGCGAAAATAAAATTAAGGTGAAAGGTCATTTTCGAGCAATGATCCAGTACAAGGGACTGTGCCGGGAAGGAGCTATTACGAAAGAGCAGACACGAGTAACGTGATGGGGATGGGCATTTTTAGAATTTTTCAGTTTAAAATTGAAGACTAATAAATTTGGTGTCTGAAGAAGTGCCGTTTAGTGATATAAAAGTTTTGGGAGAAGACTTCAAGGAGCTGTTCCAGGTCCGATTGGAAAGGGACAGACTGGGAGGCCCACATTCAACTGAAGGATGGTGTAGTTCCCCGCAATTGCAAGGTAAGACCCGTCCCGCTACCACTGAGGGAGCAAGTAACGAAGGAGCTGGTAAGATTACAAAAAACGTGAGATCATTATACCAGTAAAGAGTAGTGGATGGGCTACGCCACTAGTAGTAGTAAAGAAAGCAGAAGGTGGGGTATGGTATTCGGCTATGCGGAGATTTCAAGTCCACAGTGAACGCCCAACTAGAAATACAGAAGTACCCAAGTACTCCATTCTCCGACCCGAGGAGCTTTTCCAGAGGTTAGCAGGGGGTAGATAATTTTCGAAAATATATTTATAAGATGCATACCCAAAAATCCCGTTGGACGAAGAGTCTAGGAAATATTTAACAGTAAATACGCCGCTGGGGCTGTTTCAGTACGAAAGGCTATCATTCGGAGTAGCCACGACAGCACCGATATTCCAGAGATATCTGGGGCAATTGATTGCCATGTAGCATGAATTACCAGGACGACATTGTGGTAACGGGTAGGACCAATGAAGAACACATTCAACATCTGATGAAGTTGTTGGGAAGGTTGCAAAAGGCAGGATTAACAGCACACGTAAACAAGTGCGAATTTTTTAAGCCGTGCATAACCTACCTCGGGCATAGGATTGATAAAGACGGCATTAGGTCTGCACGGGCCAACGTGGAAGCCATTATTAGTGTACCGTCACCTAAAGACATTAAGCAATTGCAATCGCTTTTAGGGAAGGCAAACTACTACGCCAAGTTCATCCAAAATTTCGCAGAGGTAGCAGCCCCACTCAACGCGTTGCGCAGTAAAGGCGCCAAATTCTTATCGTCACCAGCTTGTAGCACAGCTTTTGAGGAAATAAAGAAGGCGCTGGTGGAAGCTGTTAAGTTCAGACATTTTGATCCGGAAAGGCTCTCATCCTAGCAACAGACGCATCACACTATGGAGTAGGAGCGATCTTGCCACATAAGGACGAGTGGGGGCAAGAACATCCTATCGCTTTTCCGTCTAAAACGCTTGACCTTGAACATTAGAACTTTCAGAGTTTTAAATTTTGTGTCTTCACAATTTGAACTGTCGAGTTAAAAACTTATGTCTTATGTTCTTCTTTACATGACGTGTACATTTTGCTGCCCCTACTTTTTTCTAATGAGATTTTTGGTGAAGAGAAAATATTAGCCCCCATAATGTTTGTTAAGATAAAAAGATCCATGCAACTACAAGAACCCTTGGTACATTTCCTGTCGTTTGTGATTTGAATACTTAAACGACTGTAGTGCATGTGTATGCATGTTTCTGTATTTGCTTACGAACAAATACGATGTATAATTGTTCAGATACTTCAATCGCGATAGTGTTTCGAATAAACTACAAAGCAAGGGCATTTATTCCAAGAAACGCAGATGGCTGGGACAGCAAAGCAATCCAAACAAGCGAAAGGTGAGCGCGAGGCCTATCACTCGAACACAAAAGGAAGCCCGCTAATACCGCAATCATTTGCATGTGGCGCGGAGGCGGCGTGTGTGACAGCCCTACGGGAGGCACCGGCCAGTCAGTCAGTCGCCCTCGGGGCGCCGAGCAGCGCGACGGGGGCGCGCGGGCGGAGCCAGCCGTGGGGACGGCACGAGTGCACGCCACGCGCCGCGCGTCACGTGACTCCGCGCATCGACGCCACTGCCGCGCGCTGGGCCGAAGGGCGAAAGGGGCGAAACAAGAAGAAAACGGATCCGTTCTGTTTCAATGTCATGATTCTGACAATAAGACCAACTTTTTTATTAGTGGAAGTACTTTTCTCCATGTAATATAATAGACTATCTGAGAGGGCGAATTTACATGCATGCAAAATTGACAAAATTTGCATGTATTTATGCACCTAAAATATGAGAGCATGCACAAGACGAGTATGTATGGACCAAAAACCTGACAGCATGCACAAGAAATGAGGATACATTATACAATAAATTACTTCAAATATATTTACATGATTTTTGTTCACTCACAACCAATTGTGTTTCAATGTTTTCTACTGACATAGATTTTTTTGCCTGTTAGAATGTTTTTGAAACACGAAAAAGTACTTTCCATTTCACAAGAAGTTAAGGGGTAGAATTTAAATGAAGCCATTTGAGCATAGGGTTACTATATTTCCATTATGGGAAAAGAGGACACTTCATATACAGTATTTTAATACAATAATTAATTTTTCTTAAAGACAAAATACTACTGACAAAATAAATACTGCAATCATTGTCATCACTTTGAAAATCACGCGATTGGCCTACTTCATTATCATTTCTGTCTTTTCCTCTTTTACACCAGAAGTATTTGGTGGATGATCAAATGTCTCTCAACCATTACAACTTTTTCCAGTATAACATTAAACAAGACATTTCTTTTTGGCATCCTATTGAAAATTTAAACATCCCAGGGATATATTATCTCCACAAGTCAGCAGTACAGTGTCAACACAGAACAGAATCTATAATCAGCACCAGCATGCGTTTTGTAATTTTCTGCTGACGGCAATGTCCCAATTCATGGTGTAAATGAAGTAACTGCAGATACAGTAGTTAATATGTGAATTTCGACAGTTATTAGGTGCGAAAGTTGAAGTTAACCGTCAATTATTTATACAACGATGAAATGTTATGATGTCAGCAACTAAAAAACCGTTGGGAAAAAAATGTATCTTCTTCGTACATCATACGTCTAGATAGCATTAAAAGTAATATCCCTTTCCAATAAAAAAGAGAACATTTTGTCCTTTTTTGCTAAGCCCCCCCGGACAGGTATTCTTTCTTCAAAAAGAGGACATGTCCGGGAAAATGACGTATGGTAACCCTACTTGAGCAGGAGAATAACCCTGCAGTTCCAGTTGTAAATGAGTCATACAGTTCAAAAGCTACCGAAAATGGCAATTCTCTTTCTTCCAATCTGGTGACTGTCGTGGGCAAATTTTCAAAATGAACTTTAATAAATGTCAACTTGCTCCGGTGACCATCGACATGACGTTTTGTAGCAGCGGGCATACTTCCAGCTGCTCCTTTGTCCGGCGTATTCAGTACTTTCTTCACGTTCTACAAATAGTCGCCGTAGATCAGGGTAGTATCAATCCAAGTTCCCCAAAGAGTAAGAATAGGCTCTTGTGGTACGCGTTGACCTAGTAGTAACTGCATGTGCAGTCTGACAGGTGACGGAGCCTTCACAAATACCTTCTTTACTGTGGAAATCACTGCACTTACTTTTGGAAACTGAGGGCGTATGTCCTCTACTACACTATGCAATCCGTGAGCTAGGAATATAATGTGGACCAATTTCGAATATAATACTCTCAAAGCTTCAGCTGCCTTGATAATACATGCAGCTGGATCAGTTATGAAAACAGCAAACTTCGGTTTCTCTTACAAAAGCCACAGAAGACGTACATTGTGAACGTCTCTGCCAATAGTTAAATGGAAAACATTGAACATAACATGAAGATTTCCTGGCTCACCAGAATACATTTATCTTACAACAACATTCGTAATGTATCTGCCTCACGAGTCAGTTGTCTCGTCGACGGATAGACAAATGTCAGAATCACCGATGTCCTTCCTAATCTCTTGCATTACTTCATTGTACAGCAGTTTTAGAATATCCCTTTCTTAATGTAGATTCATCAGAAATGTCTCTCTAGCAGTACTTCTCCAGGAAATTTGGAAACTGGTTATTATTCAATTTTAAAACCGAATGTTAGCAGAAATGAGGGTCTTGTTCATGTAACTCCTGAATACCTGCTGTTGCTCTACTGCATTGTTGCCAGCAATGTCTGCCAGAGTTACTGTTTCTTCACTATTCTCTTGGAAGAATTTTTCATGTGTGTCGCCGTCTAGATATGCTGCCTAATTTGGAATTTTTTATCACAAAAAACCTAGAATTTGTGTAAAACATGCAAACGAGTCAACTGTTTTCAATTGAAAAAATTAAAAACACGTTTCAATGAAAATTGTTCGCTCTGAATTTATTTACATTCTACTTACATGTTTGTTACACGATTGACATAATACAACATTTCCCACAGTTGACAGAGTGGCGTCCTCTTGAATCCATTTTCGAACCAAACGCTTATGGAAGATTTGTTCTTCGCCTCCATGGTGAAACTCCCTATTTTTTTTATTTAATTCATTTCTTTTTGCTCGACAGTAGTCTTTCAAGGGGTTTAATAGCACATAATATTAGTAAATGACATTTTTGCATCCATAAGGTATCCATAAGGAATCCATAATTATCCACTTTATTATTGATTAAATTTAATTGCTGAATAAAAAGAGGGTTAAGTGGTTATGATAAGGAGCTGAGGTTGTTTATGGTTTACGGGTGTTTGAATCTATCTTTGGGAAATCTTGAATTTCTTCGTGGATAGCCAACTCCCTACTGAAACCACTAGCACAACTCTTACTATTGCGTTTTTGAATGCGACAAAATGTATTCACGAAAAATTTTACGTTCCCTTGAGCGATGCTATTTCTCCGAATTCACGGCTTTTTCTCCATTCCTCCGGTATCGCTGATAGCGGTAGCGCTGATAGCGCTTCCCCAGACGCAGCAGATATCATCTTTTGTAATCTAAGTCGACGAGCTGCCAATGAGCAAAACTATTTCTTAGAATTACTGTCTCTGCCCGACGCCCCACATTGTTTCTGATATTCACACGAGGGATTGACAAAAACTGCTTACCTTAGAAATCAGGTGCTGAAGAGATAAGTAAAGCGATAGTCTTGGGAAGGTCGGTAATATCAAAATATCCTTCAATATGCACGAATTGCTGTCCGTCCATGTATTTATTGCCAATATATGCAAACATATGCACTGTATAACGTCATATATTCCTTTCTTGTGGTCTGAATCGTATTTTATTATTTAAAATATTGTTTGGTGGCGAGGAATAAAATACGCAAATATGGTAAAATCCGTTCTTTAGCAATTATCATTTATGAGAAAAACTTTTCAACAATATAGTAGTTAACTTTAGGACTGGTTTGCAGTAATTTCTGTTGGATGACTAAGCGGCCGACAATTATTTCGTCTAATCAATATAAATATAGCGTTACATGAATGTTATCTAGAAGCTTCAAACCCAAGCAAAAACAAAAATCTATTTCGTCTAAATGTGTAAGATTTTAGAAATATAATAAGAATATTCTACTTCGCGATAAGGAACAATTACAAGTGCAATTACAAGAGATAAATCAATGTTGTTGCAATGGTATTTATTTTCATTTCATTACACAATCGATAGTAAAAGTGCATAAGAAATTTGAAATTACTAGTGAAGATACATAAAACTGGTCACTACATGCTTGGATGAAACATTTGTATTGTTCTTGTCTTTGGATGAAATAATAGAACAATAATACAAAAATATTTTATCAATTTTCCGTACATACTCCTACGTATTTGTTTACTAATATTCTAATTAATGTGTATTTATTTACCATTTATCAATAAGTCTCAAAAACGAACCTTTCAATTCCTTTATATCTTTTCCTTCCTTTCCTTCAATTTCTTTACATCTTACATCTTTTCAATTCCTTTCTCATCTTTTCATTTTCAATGTATGCCCGTCATTACCGCGCTTATATCTTTGGATCTTACTCTCTCTTCAAAGCGATGTACTCAGACTCAACCTTCTTAGAATGCGTGGTACATGTTAGTGAATATGTAAAGTTATTTTGAACATGCATATTGATTAATATTTATTAATTTAGCGAAATCAATCTATGATTTCTGAGAATGGATATTTATTTTTTTAGAATATATTTAATTGCACCTCGTTCGCCCTACACGTACTCGTCTGCACCTCAAGACATAGCGTTCCGCCGCCCTGCTACGTGCCAGCCCGGCCCCAGCGCGGGGCGCTCTGCACAACAAGCCTCTTCACCTCGCGGGGCCCTGAATATATAAGCAGCGCGCCCTATAAAGGGGCGCCTAATAAAGGGCGGCGAGGGGTCGCCGCGGAGCGTCCTGGCGCGCGGCACGTGACCTGCGGAGGCCACGCCCCTCCCACCCACGCCACGCGCAACGCCCCGGCCTTAGGGCTAAGCGCATTGGAAATTCAGTGCACAGCGCCTCTAACGAAGGAGAATACACATGAGCAATGACGACTGAACAAATTGATTAATTTTTTATCAATAAACGTAATGTGTCTCAGTTTTACTTTCTTGCATACTTGCATATTGTAATGCTGCACAAGAGCGGCGATATTTGGGAGAAATCTCGTTTTGTGGGTCCCTAATACCGAGAATGTGGATAATTCTTGTTTCTTTAAATATAAAATAACTTTATCTAACACATGTAGTCAGAATCCACGTTTTAGGGGCAATGGATACTAAAAAAATGTTTTATAGCAAAACATTTACACGCGTCTGTCTGCCTGTCTATTAACAACGGAATCGGATAAAACATAATATTCAAACATAACAAAACATTCACCTTCTTCCTACAACTACAAAATTAAAGATGATATTTTTTCTTCGAGTAATTTTTTTCCATTGATTAGTTCTTTCATTAAGGACAAGTACACTTTTTTTGAAAATTTGAGTAGTTTTCATGCAATATTGCGTGCAATATGTGCAAAATTAAATAACAACAAAAACAGATTTTTCTTGAAACTGGCTCTAAATATTTTCTTTCTGTTGTTAGGGTTCGTACTAACTGAACTTTACAAGATGTCAAACGCCATTCTGCTCTATTCTTTTGTTTTTTCAGAAATTGCAAAAATGCAATTAGTTGACTCACGTTGTTATTTTTTACATTAGCGGCGATTTGTTCACATTATTGCACTAATGAGTATGTGTCTCAAATGATCTTTGAATAATGACTTATAAAGTTTCTCGAAAACACAAAAGGTTTCTGTGAAACTGAGGTAAATTTCAACATTTTCTGAAACGCTCAAACTCAATTTTCACAAAAACTGTTTCAATTTGATTGTTCAAACTCTTTTTAGGGATTGTGCAAAACGTTTGAGTGTTCCGTGATAAAGAGATTCGAATTTTCCATTGACACGATCGCTTAAAAGACATTTTCTTCATAACCACCCGAATTTTTTAAACAAAAATTTCCAATTTAGACGAGGTTTCACTCTTTTTTAATATCTTGAAAGTAGCATTTCGATTGTACCATTGGAAAAGCGAAAAACTGTGAAATATTTGTTTTAAAATATACTTTGGGCGGCAATAAATGGCAACTGTGAAGTCGATAGGACAAGACGGAAAATTTACCCCGGACCAATGAAATTAAAAAACTAGTACTAGAATGTCTGTGTCATTCTGTAGCATCAGTAGTTTTCTTTACATTCCGTTTTGGATAAGGCAAAGTGCGTTTAAAAAAATGACACTACTATATGTGATGTTTCACTGCGTTATATGAAATTTTCGAGTGTGTGTTCATTGGCAAACGGTGATAATTTTCGACACGTGTACATACCCAAGAAGGGTGAAACATTTATTCTGCAATATTCCGTTCATAATTCAAAGAATCAAAATAAAATAAATTAAAAAAAATTGTCGATATGTGAGACACGAACAGCAAATTAGTTCATGTTAACGATGTAGGGGTAGGTATGCTATACCAGACTTATGTAAAAGAGTATGTTGTGCGGATATAGCCCTGCAATGTCAGCAAAACGGAGCGCAACAAACTCTTAACGGGCGGTCTCAATTCTAGGCCCAGGAGGGTAAGACAGAATATCATAACTTTTGCTGAGGGAGCCGCAGACGAGCAACATTTTATGGGAAGAGAGCACGGAAAATCACGTTTTCAACACGACCCATTACGATCTTCATATGTCCAAAAATGCTCGAATGTATGGCGTTCTGATTGCATGCTTGGTTTGTGACGACGTAATATTGAAGTTCTGATACACTCAAACACAGTGCTGTTGTTGGAAGCAGAGTGAAGAAAACGCAGGTGACAAGCCACTCTGAATAAATCAATTAACCGTGTACCAGGTCCTACAAGTGCCTTCCACAAGCAAAACTAGAGGTTTCTGTACAGACGTTCTCGCATTATTTCTAAATTATTTATGTACTTTTCGAAAATCGGGAAAGTCAACGGGGAAAATTCGGGAAGTTCAACGAAAATGAGATCCACCCCGTCCTTTTAAGCATCCCTCCTTCTATCCATGACAAAATAAAGAAAAAAAAATGGAGCGTTTTTTGAGAAAAGATATTAAATTTTGCGCCAAATTACACGAATACTACTATTATTTACAAGAAAATGAAGATTAACTCATTTAAAGATCCGTCTTTAAGGAACATAGTATTTCATTACAGGAAAAATCTGTAATATTAGTTGCAAGAAGATGCCCCAAAAAATTGGACTTTTCCAATTATCAAAAAATCTGGCATTTTAATGTACACGAGACCTGCACCATTATCTTAAGGGTCCTTTACGGTATCCGAAGACAATGTTTGATAAAAATATCGTTGCCATTTTGAGACAATTTTGAAAATGTTCTTAAGGCTTCATGTCAAGTACCCTAAAAGACATAATATCCGTTTCAAACTATAGAAGCCCCAAGTTCGTTTAGATCGATAGGGGGATATATATTTTGAAGAAAATCTTTTTAGGCGGTAGCGTTGATCACAGACACACAAAACGGATTCTGGCTACATAACAAGATAGAGGATTTTTTCTATGCTTAGAAACAGGATTTATCCACTTTTTTATTACCAGGGCCAGGCAATAAGAGTTTTTCTGCCGAAAATTCGTCGTTTTCCAGCGGATCATTATTCATATATCATATTCTTCTTAGGAAATCCATTCAGCTGATTTTCTCCAAACTTGATCTGGCTGATGTCTCCTAACTCCCAACCGATCCGACCGATGTCGCGGTCCCTGGAGTTTGAAACTGATATTTTAATTTTGAGGGGTACTTTGCATGAATCCCCTGAGGCATTTTCAAAATTTTCAAAAAAAAGCTCCAAATTTTTTGATTAAACTGTGTTCTTTAATAGCCCAAAAGGCGTTTAAAATAATGGTCTATGTTTCATTTTCGGCAATATACCCAATTTTTTAAAAATTGAAAAAAATAATTAAAACTACAAACTTAATGATAGACATTTTTGGCTCAGACGAAGTCTGTTGTACAAAATTAGGTCTTTAAAAAAGGTTATGTACATTTTTTAAAGTGAGTCGTTTTTGAGAAATTAGCCCTTGTAATTTACGAAAAAAAATTGTTCTCAAAAACCGCTCCAAATGTTTTCTTTTACTTTCCTCCACATACGTAACAAGGGTCAATAATAAATATGAAGCTAGTCCCATTTAAAACAACAAAATTAAAGATATTTTAGCACAGAAAAAGTTTGTTGTAGATAATTAGCTATTTAAATAATAAATAAATAATTTAAACAAGTAGTGCTATAGAATGGCATAGACTTTCTCGCCCTAGTTACTTTTCTAATCTCTCTACTCTTGACTAGCTTTGGCGACAAGCCTGATTCTCTTCACGGCTGTTTTCATTTTATCGCGCAAGAAACAACTTTGTTCATGTTTTCTCAATAAGTCGGGTCCGTATTGCTAGTGCAGACACCACCATGCACTTATAACAATTATAGAAGCATTTGACTTTCGCCCTGGCGGAATGGCCGAGGTGGCAAAATTGGTGGGTACAGGTACAGCTTTGGAGAGAAGGCTGCATGGTTCAAGCCTTGGTCGTTGTTTCAAAACCCTTTTTTTTTATCTTTTTGAATTTGCACTATTTAGGCAAAAAATTAAATAAAAAAGGAACAACAATTTTCGA
>BOPP01000119.1:4038127-4049837 GCA_017312745.1 Gryllus bimaculatus | reverse complement strand
GTAAGCGCATAACTCAACAACGCCTGGATTAATTTGGCAATTCTTTTTTAAATGTTGTTGAAGTTCGAAGGATGGTTTTCAACGCGAGAAAATTGAATAATTGCCGAAAAACGCTTAAAAACAGCCTTTTGTCTTATACAAATGTTTTCTAACTAAAACGTAGAGTCAATTGTACCTTTATAGCTGTTTGATTAAAGAACTCTTGTTGTTAGTAGCACAAAGCCACTCATTGTTGTAGGGTATGTTCCTAACGGGTCAAAGAAGTCAATTTTCTAAGAGTTCACCTCTCACGGTTTTAGATCGGAGACTCCGGTTTGTGTGAGCATCTCCGGTCTCCGGTTTTTGAAAATTATCTCCGTTTTTTTTCCGAATTTTCAATCTTTTCAAAGTTTTTTACAAAATAATAGATTTTTCAACTTAAAATTTAAAGCTTTTTCTATTCATCAGGAATATGTCGCTTTCCTTCTTCATTAGAAAAATAAAGACCAGAACATGATAATTGGTCTTGGCGTTTCTCGTGTTATCGCCTCCCCGCTGTCTCCTCTTTCTACGCATATCAGACAAGATAGCATCCTAGCGATTATGCGAGAATCGCATCGACAACAGTTTCAAGAATAATTCCCCGGGCAGATGCTATTCGATATTCTTCATTTGTGACAGATTCGAATTTTCGTATTTCGTATCGACATTTCGTATCAAGGCTGAATATGTTAGCATATACAATAACAAATTTTGAAATAAATGTTAACAACAAATAATTATTACAGGTAAGTTTTTACCTACAAAATTTGGTTTTCATATATCTCTATAAATCTAAAAATAATTAATCATAGATTTATTTGTTTAGGAAAACTGAAGTTTAAGACATATTTATTGAGCGAAACAACATTTTAAGAAATTCCGAAAAGTTAGTGCAAATTCGTATACAAAAAGACGATATAATAGAAAGGTATGTTAAAACATACATTAATATATATTTAGATATAAATGTTTAGCAATATTCTTTCTCAGTTTATTTTTTATTTATATTTTGATTACATAATAGATAAAGTAAAGTGTAACTTAACTAAATTAACACTATTCCTCACACGATCCACACTTTATTAGCAATTAAATAATTAATTACCCCCTCCCCAGCGGCTCCGATTTTCCTGGTGAATTGGAAGGTGAACCACTAACATTTGCCACTTATTACCGTGTATACAAAGTTCAATTCAATCATTATCTATCAAACATGTGCGTTGTGTGCGTTGGAGCACAGGAATAATCGTGTGAGGATTTAATGTCTGCGTTCCGAACTATTAGCAAATAATGTATAGTATAGAAATTGCTCTAATAGACCGAAGCAATTTAGTAGTAAGAACCGAAATGCTACAACAACGCTAATTACGATTATAATCATGCTGCAAAGACGTGACGACCCGAAATGAACGTGAAAGAATTCGGAATCACGGAACGCGTGAAGCGCGAGCGCTACATCAACTAATATGCGGCAAGTTTGAATCGAGCTGGCGTTTCAGTGACGATGTGGTCTAATTGACTACCAGTAACTACCAATCGTGTTGTTATTGGTTCTTAAGTAAACTCGGTTGCTCATATTGTAAGGCATTGAAAATTTAAAACGAAGCTAATGGATGTGTTGCGCAAATGGTAAAGTGAAATTCAACACATTTTGGGATTCATTTTTATATTATAGATTAATTTGCTATTACAGAACCAATTTGAAATAACTGATATTGTACTATTTACGGTTTCTGTATGGCAAAGAATATTCATGTCATCCGCAAAGAGAACTGTTCTCCCGTTTCTAATCGTCGAGGGCATATCGTTTACGTTTAGTAGAAAGAGAATGGAGCTAAACTCGATCCTTGCGGGACTCCACATGCAATTGGCCAAGAATCAGAAAGGTTTGTACATAATGATTCATTATTCTAGTAAGGTACTCTCTGAGATCGTTTTGTAAGATACAAACATAACCAATCTAGAGCAAATTCCATACGAACGTAATTTGAGAGTAAAATGTAATGATCAATGAAATTAAAAGCTTTTGAGATATCTAAAAATATTCCAATATGTGCTTCGTTTTGATCTATGGTCGTGGCGACATCTTTAAGAAAAGAAAATATGGCTGTTTTCGTAGATTTTGATTTTTGAAATCCATGTTGGCAATCTGAAAACGCGTCGTGTTTAGTAAGAAATGTTTCCATTCGTACATAAAAAGTCCCTCTAATATTTAAAAAAAACGCCAAAAGAGATATTGGCCGATAATTTTGAATTTCATTTTTGTTGCCTTTTTTAAAAAGCGGCTTAATCTTAGCTGTTTTAAAAATATCTGGAAAAATTCCTGTGAATAAGGATACATTAAATATGTGAGTTAACGGGTGTATAATGGCGGGCGCGGAAATCTTTAACAAACAATCCGGAAATTCATCTAAACAGCCGAATATTTTTTTAGTCTACCGATTATTTTCAGAATTTCATAGTAAGAAGTTTCTGAAACAAACATCGTGCCTGAAATTTTTGAGAAAAAGTCTGATGCTGGATTTTGTGGCTGAAGACCCTTAGTGCGATCGACAGCAGTTCTCGAAAAAGAATTGGATAATGAGGCTAGCCACTGTTGCGGATCACATTTCTCGCGTTATCTTTTAAAACCACATTCTCTACAAGGAGTACAACCCGAAGTTTTTTCTAATTATGAACTAATTTATACCCTAATTTAAAAATTTTGAAACGATGCGCAACATCAAAATATCACTAAAGAGTGTGTACGCCAACTTAACGTTAAGTTAGCATACCCACACCAGACAAACGCATTAAATAAAAATCTTTATACACCAAAATCGTGTTCTAATTAATAACCATTTGATACCGAAATTTAAACATTTTGAACCGATACAGAACATCTAAATATAATTTTTAACTTACTTTACTTTTCAGGCAGTCGTTTATTGCTGTGAGGGATACATACGCTGCACCTCTTCGACTTTTGGGGCAAAGGTGGCAGTGTTTAATTACCAATTTATTGTCTAACTGAATGTATGGAAGAAACCAGCCCTCTAGCTGGGAATCTAAAATTAACTTGCAAGCATTACTGTATTTTCTGTTAAAGTTTTCTGTATACAGTTTTCCTGATAGTGAAATATTGCACCAACAATTTTGTTTAAATTTTGACCTCCGATATAGTATGTAATGATTTAGAGATTGGTGCAAATCTCCAATAAAGTATACAATCTCACGGTAATTGAATATTTTGATATTTGAAAATTGCTAAAATTTAATATTTTTAGCCTTTCCTACAGTTATAATTGTAAAGTAAACATTTTTTAATGAAATGTGTTTATCGAAAATAAATCTTTAAATAATATCAGGTTCTATTTTACGAATATGAGAATGTTTTGGGAAATTTTGTTTCAAACATAGGCAGCGTTTATTTTCTATAAACAATTGTTTCTTAAAAACTGCAGAAAATGTTTTGATTCAACGTGGACCTAGATAGCGTAAAAAATGTTTAAGAAAATGGTATAGGTCTAATGCTCGTTGAAATACCTTAGTTTCCAATAATAATATGAAATAAAATTTGCTATAATTGGAACCAAACCATGGCATTCCGCTATGTGAATCAGCAGCTATTTTTCTCTGAATTATGTCTTCTTGTTGGGACATGATTTAGCCGTATGAAAAGCAGTTATAATTGTCAAATTTGTGTTGATATTGCTTCAAAATGTTCAGTTTTCACACCAAATGATCTACGATTTGTAATGAATTTTTCAGAAAATGATGACTCTGATATGTTGATTTGGAGAGAATTTGTGGTATAGTAGTGTTGTAACCATAGCTAGTGTATAACCATTGTTAAGGGCCTGTTGATATAGCATAATTTGTTAAAAAGGGAGACTGGAATTACTGCAACAACTACAAGGGAATTAGTCTACTCAACATCTACTACGAAATATACGCATCGATCCTCACGAATGGATTAAAAGCTATATCCCAAACGTTTTCAAAACGAAGCTGTACATGGTTTCCGGCATGAAAGATCATATTATGACTGTATATTTTCATTAACCCAGCGTTTCAATACGAGAAGAGTATATTAACTTCCCACATACGTACATAGCTTTTATAGAGTTACAGAGAGCTTTTGATAAAGTTAACAGAAACGTAATAAGGATAGTAATGAAAGAAAATGGCGTTTAACTGCATTTAATAAGAGTTCTCTAGAGCCTCTATGTTGAAAACAAAAGTATTATTGAAATGGTAAATAATGCAAAGAGTCTTGATTAGGAAGAAAACAAATATGGAGTAAGACGACCACTGCCGCCAACATTTTTACTTTCCCGTATTCGTACGCATATACGGAGTAATATACGTAGTATAGGGAAAGCTATGTAATGTTGTGGAAAATAGTTTTCGACGGAAATACACGTTTTGGGGTCCCAAAGATATTGAACTTTTTCCCATTTTTTGGTTTCAGTAATTGCAGCAATATCAATACCAGCTGTACCTAATTCCTGTTCTAATTAAGCTTTTTTATTTGAGAGAGCGCTAACATTTCATATTCCCAGCTTTAATATTTCAGATAGTTGTCGTTTATTCGTTTCCTTTTTCTTTTGAATCTTGATGTCCCCTGGCCGCGTTGCAAGCGCTGCGCAGGGTAAGGATAGTAATGGGGCTGCCATCTGCAGAGAGGGCTGCTACTTCCGCTCCTCAAGCCACTGTGATATTCGCCTGGATCCACATTGCCTCTTGGTCCGCAGTAGTCCTCAGTAGTGCTGGGTAGGGATACTATCCCAGGAGAATGAAGGATACGAAACAGATAAATTGTAGAGAAGAGGAGAAGAAAAATAATTAAAAGTCAAGAACAGAGTGGATTAAGAAATGAATGACACCCTAGCCCTCGAAACCTAATAGCGTCGGGGTCGAAGATATAACAAGTGATCAAGAGAGACCAAATAGAAAATATTATAGAAATGTAGCATAAGTAAGTGGAAGTAGTGCTACAATACTTTTGTGAACCTTTAGCATTACCCAGGATTCACCACGAGGAGGCGGGCCACTAGCTGACTCCCATATGGCATACTATTTTGGGGAAATACATCTTATAGCACCCAGGCTTTTGGATTACGAAACAGAAAATCCCACCCATGTGATTCTTGTATGCCTCTCTTTATCATTGTAGGTATTTTACCATTACCTTGTCTCTTCATACATGAATCAGTGGTTTTTTTTAAACAATTACTTACTTAAAGGAATATATTTTCAGCAAACGCCGTTGTCTATAACTACAACACTACGTAGTAATCATATTCATCAGGTAACAGTATGAACAGCTCACTACAAAAAATTCACATATGATACATGTACATTATTTTACAACACCTTGCCAGATGACATTAAACGATCATTCGAAAGTATGATCTCGATATAATGGCGATACAAGAGACGTGGTTCAACGCCCGGAGCGACTTCCGAATTCAAGCGCGTATGTGTATGCGCACCGAAACGTCCCACAATTTTCCCGACAGCACAGCGCGGAACGCGCAAGCTATCGGGTATTATCAAATTTGCGATCGCGAAGGGGGTTGATGGCGATGTGCCGTCTTCACTACCCAAACTGGACGATCACAATCCGGTAATATGTGTGGTGGCATCTCTTGTCTCAGCACGCCAGCAAAGAATGCGAACAACGCGCGACACTGGCTGGGTCGCTTATCAAGCTCAAGTGAGCGATTTGATCGAGCAGAGACCGCTGGTGACAAACATGGATATAGAATCTGCGGTGAACTTGTTCACTGACACGGTTATGTCCGTTTACAAAAAGGTCACAAAAGTGACGCGCGTGCCGGATTCTCGTACCGAGCTCACAGAGGAGCTAAGACGGACACTGCAAGCGCTCCGCAGAGCAGTAAAGTTTCATCGCCGATTTGGTGATCCCGCAGTCGGGGAGCGGGCGAGAGCGCTGAGCCGAGAATTCCGTGCGTCTCTGAGAGACGAGAGAAACGCTGGAAAAGTACAATAGAAGAGTGCAATCTCAACGATAAACGCTTATGGGGCTTATCAAAGCACTTGGGTGCCAAACAGGAATAAATCGCCACATTCACACCAACGCAGACATCCCAAGGCTCCCTGGTCAACCTCCTCCGGCACCGGTGTATGTGTGGGACGACGCTGCAAAAAGCGAAGTCTTTGCTGATTCGTTCGAGCAGCAGTACCTACCCAACGACGCCGGAGCCAGCGATGCCCACGTGACTGCAGAGCATCTACGGTGCCTACTGGCAGTCACACCGAACATATCAACTCGTCGCGTGACGGACGGAGAGCTCCGCGGAGTGCTCCGCCGCCTCAACCCAAAAAAATCTTGCGCCCCTGACGGCATCAACGTCGCCCACTTGAGATGCGTTGGTGACAAAGGGGTTGAATTTCTCTAGGCACTCTTCAATGCCTGCCTAGCACAAGGATATATCCCGCGTCCGTGGAAAACAGCGAACATCTAATTAATACCCAACTGAGGTAAGAGCATCTTCCTGCCGAGTAGTTATAGACCCATTAGTCTACTCTCGCTCTTAGGAAAGACTCTAGAACGCCTCATACTGGTGCGTTTGCAGCAGGAAATACGGCATCTAGGTCTACTCCGAGACGAACAATTCGGGTTCAGAGCGGGCCAAAGATCCGCGCAGCAGCTGACGCGCCTCTGCACCGAGATCGGTCTCTCTCGAGAGAGGCGGCAGAATCTGCCTACCGTCTTCCTAGACATCTCGGCCTTCGACACGGTGTGGCATGAGGGGGCACTCTTATGTCTCATCGAGTCTGGGATAAGCGACTGATACACCAGGCTGATAGGTAGTTTTCTAACAGAGAGAACGTACAGAGTGCGAGTTAACGGCGTACGGCGTTTTCTGTTAAAACTAAATATTTTTCTCTGTAATGGTTCTATAAGCCTAGTACGGCCATTGACGCTCAGAGAGCAGGGATATTGCTCTCACAATCGATGTTTCTATTATTCATTTGTTACTTTGTAATTCACTCAGCGCCCACAGAGGGCATTACTGTAGCAGTTAGACTGCAGCGGAGGAATACTTCTTTGTAGTTTTTCCTATATATACGAGTGAAAAAGTTCGCTCCGTGCTCTGCTCTTGTTAATATTGACAGGCCCGTAGTCTTCAATTTCGTTAAAGGCAGAGCTAATAGTTTGAGCATATAAATTGAACCAGTAGCATAGTTCAACTCAGGATTGAATAATGAATAAGTTCCAACCAGTTTGAGAGATGCAGAGCTAATAGTTTGGGCATAAAGATTATTTTATAAGGTTAAGGAACATTATTCAATTTTCATGCCTGTAAATCAATAAAAAATAGAAATAAAATAAAAAAACCAAGTGTGGCCACCCTGTACATTTCATAACATATGCTTGAGTATTGTGAGAAGACATTAAAGATATAAACTCAATAATAAGATTTTTACCTCATTTTTTGGACAAAAATAATATATTATACTGAGGTACCTCATATTTCAGTTTCTATAGACCCTTTTCGACTTAGATGATGACATATATAATACAAATGAAGTCTGAATGATACAATAATTTTTAAGTTGCTTAGTAAATATTGTAAACCTAAAACAGAATATTTTCAGGCTGAAATATGACATCCTGCTCTGCGGCGGAGCTCAGCTTCCGTGGACCGACCAACTGGGAGACCGGGCGGGCCAAACTCGCCCGCTAGCTATCCTGAAGGCAACATGTCGTGCTCCCCGCTACAGCAGGCATCCGCGCCACCACCGCGGCAAGGGGAAGACACCACTACTCCGCGGAGGAGCATCCTTCTCTCGGAGAAGGAGAATCCTGGA
The DNA here is from genome assembly GCA_017312745.1 of Gryllus bimaculatus. Lineage (NCBI taxonomy): Eukaryota > Metazoa > Arthropoda > Insecta > Orthoptera > Gryllidae > Gryllus > Gryllus bimaculatus. The sequence goes on along the minus strand of BOPP01000119.1, from coordinate 4,041,992 downwards.
GCAGCGCAGTGGTGGCGCCGGCTGTTACTCAGCCCGCGTGTGTCCCCGAAGACTGCTGCGGCGAGGTGCCCCACGAGGTGGTGTTAGCCTTCGGCAGATCGAAGGAAGCGGAAGCTCCTTCAGCTCTGGAGAGCGCAGGCACCGCCAAACCACTCCCCATCGGTTCGGGAAAGGGCACACGGCATTGAAGCGCGCACTCCGATGGCACGAGGGGGCGCTCGCGTGTCTTACGGACATTGGAATCAGCGTCTGCTACGTCAGACTAATCGCCAGATTCTTGACAGATAGACGATTCAAGGTACGCGTCAATGGCGTACATTCGTCCCCAAGACGGGCCGTAGCCGGCGTGCCTAAGGGAACCGTGCTCTCACCGACACTATTCGGCCTGTACGTCAACGACGCGCCGCTTCCTGTTGAAAAAAATACCGGCATTCAACATTGCTGGCTCCTAATGTTCGCGGATGACTTCGCTTACTATGCGAAGTCGGCGGAAAAAGTAAATAGGTGAGATATCTGAATGATTATCTCGCCGAGCTTTCCAAATGGCTGAACCATAAAAAGATCGCCCTCAACCTTGACCAGTGTGTAGCCGTCAACTTCCCTCGACAGAGGGCCGACCTGGATGAAGTCGTGAGCTTGGTAGGCACGCATCCACCCTGGCAGATGACGGCGAAGTATCTTGGTGTGAAGCTTGACAGCGGCCTCCTCTGGCACTCCCACGCCAAATACGTTAGCCAAAAAATAACTGCCCGAACCACCCTCCTCTGCCCACTCCTGCGAGGCCCCGAACTCCATCCTGCCCTCAAACGCCGCCTATTCACCGCCTGCGAGCGGTTTATTTGGACGTATGCCTGCGAGGTATTCACGGCGGCACCTCCCTCCACCCTCCGTCCGATTCGCACGGCGGAAAACCGTGCTGCACGCCTTGCGGCGTACCCCCACCTCCCTCCTCCCTATCCAATAGGTACCCTAGAAACGCCGACGTGTTCTGAGCTCTGGGTGAAAAAAATCAATTCTTGCCGGAGCTCCAAAGGGGTCAGTGACGACGCTTACAAGGGCTCTGGATCAGAAGGCGCCGCGCAACAGACGGGACACCGGCCTCGGGGCGAACAGCGACGCGCATCGGTCCCTCCTCCGGAAAGGTCCGAAGCGCGTCGCCTTCTCCTTCCGCGCGCTGCCCCACGTCCCGCTTGCTGCCTTGTGCGAGCGAGCGGAGCTGAACGCGAGGGGAAAAACTCGCCATCGGCCGAGGGACGCGCGGGGAACGCGACGCCGCTTCCCAATGGGCCTGAGCGCCACGGACATTTTGAGCCAAGTCAGTGCTGTGGCGAACAGTGTGTAGTTAGCGAAGTGCGAATAAATGGGAAGAATGAATGGTTATGTATATAATGAAACAAGTATGATGTGTGAATGTAGTGTAAAAGATGAAAACAATAGCTCGCCCGTAAATTAACAAACTCTCTAGAATTATAGTATTCACAAAACCGATCCTAGTGTAAGTTAGTAATGTCAATGTGCAAGTAAGTTAACTTTAGGACTAGTATGTAAAATTTAGCGGTAAGAAAAAGCTCCTCCTTTACCTGCTTACGCCGCAAGGCAGCTGTTTATTGTAAATAATTTAAAGGAAATAAATTCCCCTTCTCCACAGTGTTACTGTGCCGGGGACAAAGAAAAAGCATCACAGGAGATATTCCAACTCCCTAAACCTTACCCCTATCCTTATTCCTTCCTCATTCTGGCGGACTGGTAGAAAACACGAGTGCGAAGACGCTACCTATCGGCAATTTCCTGACTTGAGTGCGACTGACGTGACTTGACTACCCAGCGGCCCCTAGATGGTGCATAATAAAGGAGGATTACTCCTACACGAATTAACGGATGATTACTCCACGCGCTCAACGCTCCTAGGAGCTAAGAGACACGTTGCGGGTATATAGACGCAACAAATTTTTAAAAATAGCATTTGCATGGTAATCAGAGAGCAATACGTTACAACAAATAGTATTAGTGGCATCTTATGAAGTTTTCCAGGAGCATTAAGAGTTATATTTTACACGTTGATTCAAAACTTTTTTTATTTGGCAAGACTCAGGCCATGAGACTTGGTCTTCCGTATGACCACGCACACTTTGCTACGCTGTAGAGTGTTTTCCACAAGCTCGCTGTACACATTTTAGAGAAAAATACAAGTTACAGAATATTCAAAACATTCTAAATAATTTGTCTACACTGTGTGACGAAAGACAAAGTAAATTCAACTCTGTTTCTTTTCCGCAAATTTTTCGTTACCCTTTACATACAAATGAACACTAACTTTGGTTTTTCAAAACGTATTAAAAAAAGTAGCCAACTACGTACGTTTAAAAAAATTTGGGTTTTCATCAATACGAAATGTACTTGCAATTGCAACTCAATTCAAAATATAAGAGAATGTCGTTGTAATATTAAATTAACACAATTTTTTGGAGCATCACTACACAGCAATGCGTTCGCATTTCGCGCACTAGCGAAGAACTGTTATATTGAAAGGGGAGCTCTTTCCAGTGGAGAGATATCTCACAAATCCTTCGTTCAAAGTCACACGTACTTCTACAAACTTGTGCTAGCTGAGTGTTATATCTTCGAGACCTGCCAAGGAACTCGCTGAGATAGCCACTGCCCTGACGCAGTGGCGAATGCACCTTTTCTCCATACAGCGAATGTTGTTCTCTTTCCCCACCAGCCCCTACGACGCTCCAGACGCCCCAGACGCGCTCTACTCGTTCACCATTCCCGAGTGACCGTCGGCTGACTCACTAAGAGCACTGGCGGCGGATCAATCGCTGCTTCCAAACGGCTCGTGTTTTGAATTACCATGTTTCAGAAACGTTCTTATATTGCCCTGTGGTTTAGGTATTTTTAAAAGAAAATGCATCAACTTAATTTGGTTGTGCACATGCGACCGTGCGATTAGTCATCGCCACAGAATACCATACAAGAAATACTACAACAAATCTATATTGCCGGTTCGGTGGCCGAGATCGTTGAGCCAGAAGTGCCGTAGAGATCTCGTACCGCCATATCGCGAGTTCGAGTCATGCCTCGAGAATGGTGGTACTTGTATGTTCGTCTTTTCATCCCCTACCATCAACACATCATGAATGAATGGATGAATGGATGAATGAATAAATCAGTAAATCAATAAATCAATAAATAGTCTTTATTGATGGCGAGGTTCAGGCCATTAAGCTTGACCATTTTCAAAAAAAATTAATACAGTAGTTAATGAATGTAAATGAGGAAGGAACTAATAGACAAAAAAGAGAGTTGATGAAACACAACATTGATGAAATGAAATTTATGAGTGAGATGCAATTTAATTTTTTTAAGTTAGGGGTGTGTTAAAGTTAATGATAAATATGTTAGAAAGTGATGAGAATTTATTCTAATTTAGATAAATTATATTTTCTGAGTTAGATACAGGGATTGGACAAATCTTGTATAAGTCAGTGAAAGGTTATTAAGTACTACTATATGTTTTATACAGAGGTTTTGAAGGAGCTACGATTGTACGTATTATAGAATTTCCCCTAAAGAAGACAAGAAAGGAAGGGAATATCGTAAGCATACGACCGAAAACACATCGAGTCAAGAGTTCAAGCCTTCAGAGAAATGGAAAACATTGGAAGATCATGTATTTCGTAATGATAATACTTGTATTTCCTAATAATAATAATAATATAAATAATATTAGAATATATTATAAAACTACTACTTTTTACTAGAAAAGTAGAAATTATGAAACTTTTGGAAAAGTTTACCAATGAGAATAATTCCAAGATCTGAAAAACCCCACCCAACATCACCCACCCGTAAGCCAACGATA
>BOPP01000119.1:3981245-4038102 GCA_017312745.1 Gryllus bimaculatus | reverse complement strand
TATATATATATATATATATTGCATTTATTCCTGGGACACAAAACAAGGGACCATCCCGGCGTGCGCCTTTAGGGATTGAGTAAACCCAGGTAAACCTCAATCACAATGGCGGCTTAAGGCCAAGACACAATACTCTGTCAAAAACGCAATACAAGTTAGCAATTTCAGTGCACACAAAATACAAAAAGAAAGTTGTAGGAAACAATGAACTGAAACAGAAAGATTGTAAATTAGTAAAACACATCTAGACAAAAAATAAAATCACACGAATTATAATATTTTGAATACAAGCACATGAGGGCAAATGCACGTATGCATATTAGGTTCACAAATGAGAAAATGCACAAATGCAAAATCACGTACTCATATCACAGGTATTCACACTTGTGTGTTCAGTAATAAAAGTGATGAGACCTTAAATAACAAAAAAGGGGAGGGGACATTCTCTAACGAAAGAAAGCGTCGTAATGAAGGACGTTTACTTAATTCCTTCATTCACTTCATGAAATTTATACTATATAATTACAATAAATTCTGAACATTTGAAAGTCTGATTTCAGTCACGGCCGTCATGTGGGTTTGCAATAAATCCATTGGCATAAGAACCAGAAAATTACGTAACTACTGATCGTAACTTTCATGAAATTTGGTACTGGTTTTATTATATTTCCATAATTAGATTATACAAACAGCTAAATAGGGGGAACTGACTACTGCAGATCGCCGTTAAACATTATTGCCTCAAGGGATCTTCCCACGTCGAAATCAGAGCTGACTCTTCTCAGATAACGGTGTCAGCTGCCAAGGTCGAACTGTAGAATGTCCTTCTCGGTTCGCCTCCCAACACTGTCACAATTCGTTCGCCGTCTCATTTCGTAGCTGGCATAGATGTTGTAATTCTCATAGATGTAATTCTCATTCACCAATGCGAGAATATAACCAGCTTGTTGAAGTTTCGAATTTCGGCACTCATTAAGTGAAGTTGGAAGATTGGTATCTTCTTCGATTTGGTATCCACTCCCAAACTTTTTGTGGAAGTCTATCCGATTTCAACCTTCTCATATGTGAATACCATGTTAGTTAATTCATTTCGATCGTCTCGTTCAAGGTTGTTTGCACTTTCATTTTATTTCTTATTTCATCATTTCTTATTTTGTTTAACAGAGAAAGTTTACAACATCTTCGCCAGAAAATCATTTCTGTTCATTGAAGTTTGTCTTTCAAATTTTTTGTTACTGTCCGGACTTCTTCCTCAGACTCCCTCTGAAAGAGCTATATATGCGTTTATTTGTCTTCATTGAAATAATTGAGTTCCACAACACTGGATTTAACTGTCTTGTTGCTATTTTTCCTCTTATATTTTTATTTTTCATATCCTGTTCGTCTCTACCATCTGCTGTTAGTGTGACCCCCAAATACTTATATTGTGTATTACCTTTAATTATTCCTATACTAGTCTCTAAATCATTGGTTCCCCCCACCATATTCAGTCTTTTGTACATTCATCTTCAGCTGCAGCCATTATCACCTGGTCGTCTGCAAATAGTATACTAAACAATGTTTCATCACCTATTTTCACACCCATACTTCTGCACTTTCTTTTCCAGTCTTTTGGGGCTTTATCATTGTATATATTAAACAGGATTAGAGATATACAGCAGCCTTGTCGTAATCTTTTATTTACAGGGAAGTTGTCTGATAAACATTTTCCCACTTTTACAAGATTTTTTATTATTTTTATAATGTTGTTTGACTGCATTTATGTTTGTTGATATTCCTTTTTCTTCCATTGCCCTTCACATACTTCTTTTACTAGTACATTAAGATAAGACTTTTGAGATCAATGAAAATTATGTGAAGTTCTCTTCCTTGCTCAATTAATCGAGGAAAGGCATGCAGAAGTCGAGGCGAGAAATGATTCAATAACCACTGAAATCGAAAAGAAGGATGAAGAAAATAGGACACGTTTTGGACGAATACAAAATGAAGTACAGGAAGTTCGCGACAAGGTCACCGAAATCAGTGCAGATACGAAGCGACAAGTCGAGGCGCAAGTAATACAGAAACTGGATGAACAAGAACGCAAGATTCAGGAACTGCGGGAAGTAGCAGAAACTAAAATAGAAGGCGGGGGAGCATGCCGAGGAGGCAATATCAATGTGCCGGCATCACTCAGGTTCTCAGGTCATCCAAATGAGAATCCGAATGCTTTCATTAAAGAATTACAGAGCTTTTTCGTGCTTTCGAATGTCCGCGAAGCACATCAGACGTTATTATTGCATCAAGCGCTAGAAAGCAATGCAAAGATGTGGTTAAAAACATTATGCCCATTGCCAAATTCATTTGAAGAATTTGTAGTTAGGTTCCTAGACCGTTACTGAGGAAAGTAACTGCAAATGAATTTTAGAATCTCATTAATTAGTGGCTATTACCGTAGTTCTAGCGGAACAATGCGAGACTACGCAGCACGAAAAATCGCAGCTTTGAAAATGTGTTCTCCTCCCGTGTCGGATGATGAAATAATTAGCATCCTCACGAGACATTTCCCTTTAAGCACCCAGAACTTGTTGCGCAGCGTAGATGTAAAGGACGTGGGAAAATTCCAAGTTTTATTAGGCAACTACGATTTAGCATTTGAAAATATGAACTAAACACCGAAAGCAACAAAATCTAATATCAACGCGATGCAAGTAATTCAAGACACGGCAGTTTCATCGTCGAAGAAAGAAGGGAACAAGAATCAGGGAGGATTCAGAAAACATAGGCAGGACGAAGGGCAGGGAAATGGCGAGACGGCAGGCGGGGAAACGCGCGGTCAAGGTCACGACGGAGGGAACCTAGTAGTGGCAGAAACGTGAACAGTATTCAACGGGCGAGGTCACGGAGTCCGCGAAACGAAAACGGTACTAGAAATCGAACGGGACCGGGAAACACGCCAAGTTCGAGTTGAAGAGGGGTCCCAAATCGAACAATTATTACGACAAACACGCGATCCCTGTAACTGCAAACCGGATTAAGAATGATGGAAGGAATTTATGGGAAAATTGGAAGTCAAGAAAAGGAGAGAAATGTCCCGTAATTGAAATTAGTTGCGCTGGTGTGCGTAGTAAGGCGTTGGTAGACACCGGATCAATTAAATATGTAATATCAGAAGAATTGTTTGAGCGCTCGTAAGAAAGAAAGTAAACGTTTTAGAATTACCGACCACCAATTCTCGGATAGTGGATGCATGTGGGGCGGAAATTACATCCAGTGAACAGACAAGTTTGGTGGAAGTAACGATTAAAGGAAAAGTGTATGATGTAATTTGTTTGGTTGTAAAGAAATTGATTTACCCTTTAATTATCGGAGTAGATTTTTTAGCGGAACATGGAGCTGTTATTGATATAGGAGAGACGCAAGTTTTGATCAACGGAGAAAATGTGTGGAAGGAAGATGAAAGTAAAGAGGCGCAAAATGCACTCGGAGATGAGGGAGGCGAATCGGAAGAATTTGCAGAAATCAAAATGTGTAGCGTGGAGGTAAAAGAAAATTAAGTAGAGGAAATACGGAGGAAAATAAAGGAGCAAGATAGATTGAAGGTTGGCCAGAAAAATGCGTTGTTAAAAACATTGATAAGCATCAAGAATGTATTTAAAAGTCATAACGAACCAGTAAAGGGGTATGCGTTTCGAATTGAGGTAACAGATTCACGACCATTTAAAGCAAAAAAATATCCAACCCCCGTGGACAACCGTGATGAAGTGTAAAAATTGATAAACCAGATGATCCAAGAGGGCGTTATTCGGAAAGCAACTAAGGCGTACACCAACCCAATTCTTGTGGTGAAGAAGAAAGATGGACGTCTACGTCTATGTTTGAATGCACGGCGTTTAAATGCTGTTACGGTAAAATTTTTCAGGTTATTCCAAGGCCCGTATGAAATTCAGAATATAGTTGCTCGTAATGTTGCCAGACTCATTAGTGTGGGGAGGTCGTCGGCGATTATATTTTTTATAATCTTAGGCCCACTTAAGATTTTATTTGAGGGCGAAGAAAATCTTACGAATTGAAGGAGGGGACAATGTGACGTCACGGGATTGTGCAACCCCATAACGCCACCGTCTAGCGCCTGTGAACACCCGCACGCAGCGAGGATAGCATACGCGTCGGAGCAGTGGCTCTTAAACGCGCAACCTGTTATCCGTTGATCGTACTAGAGCGCTCGAACTAGCAAAGTAACGTTTTTATTTATGTTATTTAGTTATGTATTTATGTATTTATGTATTTATGTATTTATGTATTTATGTATTTATGTATTTATGTATTTATGTATTTGTTTTTATTTGTTGTTATTTGTTGCAATCAGAGTGTTGTGCCAAAAATTCGCCATTTTATCGCGGCATTATATAACTTTCTCTTCTTAAGAAGTTCATTCTTAAGCTCGAGAAAGTAAAAATATTTGATAATAGCGACTCATATTAAATCACTACAATTAGACATACCTTGCTTACTTTAAGATAATGATAAAAGGAATTATTTTTATGCAGGAAACTTTGAACGCAATTAACACTGAATTATTAAAACATCCGTTCGTATCTACACTTATCCGTAAGTGCCAACGAGCAAGAATATATTATCTTATTGAAAAGGGCACATGCAAAAACGAAACTATTGGTACTACCGAATGGCACAGACATTCCCATATTGGTGTTCTGTTTCCTTTGGTCGAGGCTAACTATCCGGTGTTACTGATGCTATCTATCGCCGCTCAAACTACATTCTTTTTGACATTTACATAATTTTTCAGTTTTCTAATAGTCGAACGAAACTATTATTTTAAGAATACTAAAAAACAATAGAACCTCATTCTAAATGGCAATTTTCTTTGCGAAATTTTGAGCAAATTTTTAAGAAAATGCGTTTAAGCGCTACGTAAATTCGAACTTTTAAGCTCTTTTTCACAATTTTTTTTGTTTTCAAAAAGCTTCAATAGAAGACATTTGAAGTACTTTAACTTACAAATACAATTGTGTTTAAAAATTGCTGGAAATGTGCATATTATAGTCGTGAGATAGATGCTCCAGGAGGAACAAGAACTTTCATATGTAAATACATTTTAAACATTCTTAGAGAGGAAACCAATATTGTTTTACTTGTTGCTTGGACGTACACTCTTGGAAATATAAAATTTTCGCGTCGAAAATGCCTTTGACAGATAGGTTGATACCTCTGGACATCCCTGCTTGCCGACAGCACTCTCTAACGTTTATTTGCGAAACTACGTTCTGTAGATCGTTCTAATGAAGATTTAATTGGAGAGCGTTTAAAATATTTTAACATCCATTGAGAGCAAAATAGTTGTAGCACTGAGGAAAAAGACTTTCGTGATTCCTGCTAGTAAAACGCAATTGACATAAATTTTTGTAACGTAAAGTTTCGTTAATATAAAATGTGTTTGTATAAGAAAAGCGTTGGAAGGGTGAAAAATGGCTCATTCTCGAAAGTGTTGATCTACAACTCGTAGAGTAGCGAGTTCGGTTCCCACTCTACATAGATATTTTATCCATACGACAGTGCAATAAAATCCACTAAATTAATACATTTTACATTTGTCATGAGAATTTTATGCATAAACGGTGAAAATTCGCTGTCGCGAAGGCGAATATTTCACTTGTGAAGAAATGAGAAAATTGATCACTTATTTTAAAAATTAAAAATTGTGCATTATGTAGTGTGAAGACAACAATATATATATATATATATATATATATATATATATATATATATATATATATATAAGTCCTGTACCGCTCGAGCATTTTATAACGATTTAGCTATCGCAGCGGTGTTTGGACCGCCCATAACGTTTTGGAGATTTCTAAAAGATTTCAGCCAGCATGAGCAGGACCAATAACACCAAAACATTACATAAATATTTTATTTGAAAACTAAGCCAAAAGTCCCCAACTCACGGAGAACAATCAAAATATGTAAAAATTAAATGTTGGCCGATAACATTTAATTCAGGGGACTAGTTTGAAAATGGGACTTTTCCATTCCAGTCTGTTTTGAGAAAAACAAAAAAATTCATATCATTTGTTTAAAACATTCTGATGCTAAATGCTTGGGATTAATTCCCTTGACTAGTGAAAGTAAAAACAATAGAATAAGATAATTCAGGAATGTCTAGTCATTACGACGAAAATTGAGCAAAATTTAAAAAAGTCTAATTTTGAAATTTAATTTAAATATTTTTGTATTTTTCGTGAAAAAAATTTGTTTTCATTAAGTATTTTTACAATGGTATTAATTATTTCATTTCGATTTCAATATATCATGTGAAATTTTTTATCAAATATGAAGATCAGCAGCCCCTAACCGGTGACGTTCATAACACTAATCATTTGCAACGAAATGAAGATTATGGAAAGATCGCGTTCTGATATTAACACATTCTTATTCATAACGCGATCTTTCCATAATCATCAGGAGCCCTCTGGAGTGAACAAAAAACGCGTTTTATTACAAACCATTTTATAAAACGACGTCTAATTGCAACGGACCTCTATTGAAACCAGTATCTAATTTTTCACCTTTGGTGAAAAAGTTGCGTTTTGAAACTAGACCCCTCAATTCGCTGATTCGCGCAATATTAGAACAATTTTGCATTTATTCCAGTAGAATTGACGTTTGATGCATTCGGAGATAACGATCGGGCATTGCCTCCGTCCGTTCGTTAGTATTAGTTCTGTGAAAGGAAACAATCTGAATATGTTTTCCCTACTCAATACGGATGCATGTATCAGATAACATCGTCAAGCAACATGAGATATCTTCAGTATTTTTCTAAATGCTTTGAGACCTGTAATAATGCAAAGCTAACTTCTTAGATAAATGAACACATAATATTATTATTATTATTATTATTATTATTATTATTAACAACAACAACATACATTTGTGGAAATCAGAGTATAAATATTGGTGAAATATAAGATTGACCAAAAATGCCTTTTTTTTTGTACTGGCCAGTGTTAAGAAGGCGCGCGGCAGTTTTAAGACTGTTCCTGCAAGTAGCTCCTGAACTATTGAATGAAATCGCACTATAAACACGAAATTTGAAAAAAAGCACTATGTGATTAGTATGTATGTATCTAAAAATACCTGACTGACTACTGTCACTGGCTAAACTCAGTTGACAGATTTTTCAAACAAAAGTGTTCAGAAAGCGATCCAAATACCGCCCGCGTGCGCGATGCATAGGTAAATCAAGAAGAAAATGAACTTTAATATATTGCTCTATTATTTTTACTTTTACAAAAATAAAATGGTTTTTATCTCGTAGAGCACCAAAATTGACCATGAAAATGCGCTCGTAAAATAAAAGAATCACCATCAACAGGAAGACAAGAAAAGATACGTCAGGAAGGCAATCACGCATCAAGAAAAAATTCTAGCAACTCGAATCCATTTCCAATTTGTTCATTAGGATGAGTTCAATTGTTGTGGGGTAAACATATATTCAAAATTTAAACTAAAACAAACCTTATTTTTTGCCGGGGGATGCACAAACTACATTATTCTTTTTATTTGTTATCTGTTCAACTGTTGTGTGTTCGACAGGGAGTCTCACCAACCACAGGCCATCCCCATAACTTCTAAACGGTTCACGATATCGAAATGTAGTTTTCGCTCAACAATGTGAAATTATGAGACAAGTAATGTGCCGTAGAATATTGTTCAAATATTGTTAGTTTTCGAGAAATTTAATCACCTTTAATTTTTTAAATGGAACCATGTATATATCTCACTATAGATCATAGATAGATCATAAACAGACGAATGCAATGATGTAACACATGTTAATTCTTTGATAGTATTTTGAGAAGAAAATTATACTTTCCGCCATGTGATTTTAAATTAAATATGTAAGATTTCAACTGTAAATATACATCCCTTCCAACTGTCTCCTTTTGGGAAGGTTGCCTTCGTGGTGCGGGCACTTTTACGAGGAGAGGGGAGAGGCCGCGAAGGTCACGTTCGCCAAAAGGGACAGTTGCGACGGCAGCAACAGAACAAATTGCACTTGTTTAATTTAAAATCGCAGTCCATAAAGTATAATTTTATGCACAAAATACAATCAAAATATTAGCAATGTTACATCATTGCATTCCTCTTTTCAAAATCTATCTATTGCTAGTGAGAAAATATATGATTCCATTTAAAAATCAAAGATGATTAAATTTGTCGAAAACTAAAAATATTTCAAACAATACCTCTACACCATATTATTTGCCGCATGATTCCGCATAGTTGAGCGAAAATATAAGCCGATATCGGGAACCGTTTAGAAGTTATGAGGTTTGCCCATAGTTGGTAGGTCTCTCTGTATGCAAGCAATATATATGTATTTCAGTAATTCGTGTTTTAATACCGTGTGATAGAAGACATGCCATGTATCAACATTATTTGTAATTGTCAAAATATGTTGAAGATATTTCAAACGTTCCGAAATTTGGCCCAATAATATTTATGTAACTAATTAAGTTACAGAAGTGTTTGTTTGGCTAATTGGTAGATTCGGTTCTTTCTGCACTCTGTGCAGCAGAATCGAATCCAGTGCGTGTCCGTAATTTTTTTGTTTTTTTCGTATCCGTCATTTTTTTTGTCAAATGAGCTGTATTACAGTACTCTCTCTATTGTGTAAATTAAGTATTATTTTGATTTTAAAACAAAATAACTCTGAAAAGGGCTCTTTATCTTTCTATAAATAATTGTTTTTAATACTCCAAATTACATATTTGTTAAAATTTTATTCTATTTTTTACATTAATTGTTTATTTATAAATATCTTATTCTAGAAAATATAAGGAATACATACAAAAACCCCCAGTTCTACGACCATTCTCATCCTACGTGGGAGAGAATCGACAAGTCTCGCTAAACCTACCAAGGCTTCCTGTATCAACCAGCCAACAGGCCGCTTGTTCTAAATTCAGGCCACTCGCAAGCATCAGCCGTCACCTGGCCGAATTTACGACAGTCTACACAACCCTGCAGCTCCAGTCTCAATTTGGGTCTGTGTCCACTGTACCACCCACTCCGCACCGCCGAATTGCCTGGAGCCGACCTGACTTTTTCCTTTCAGTATCGACCAGATCTGATGACATCCATACACTCAGCCATCTGATTTGGGTGGGTGTTTGCTAAGTAAAGTCAACTTGGACTTCAAGAAAGAACAACCAAAATATTTAAAAAAATTCGATGATCCTCACACTAATCTAACTACTAACTCACTAAAATAAATAATTCACTTGTACATAGCAAATATTAAATTTCGATTAATTTATAATCAAATATTTCCTTTCATTCACCTTAAAAGGAAACAATCCCCTGAAACCCATTTTGATCCCACATGTAGCCGCACTCGCAGCATGGCACATCCTACCGTGTAATATCTGCTACAATATACGTGAGCTGATGGCAGCACTGAAGTTTGCACACGAAACTGGCTCACAAAGCGCGATGCTCGATCGTTCTAGTGCTTTTGTCGAGATAGGGATGATTGACCTGGAAGCTGCGGTACATTATTTGTTACACGCTCGTAAGTCTTTTCAAAACATTTATATAATACAGATGTATACTAATTCATTATATATCACTGTTTTCTTAAAATAAATATATTTTTTTTTTCTTTTTGATGATCAGTATAGTCGCAAAACGCCGCACTGCAGTCCGCAACACGCCAAAACAAATTCAAAATATCGCACAATACTGGGCCGGTTTCACAGCTCACATAAGCACCGTGCTTGAGCGAAAACCGCTATATTCACGGGACGAAATCGATAGCGCGGTGACTCACATCACTTCCGCGATTCGAACGTCCTACAAATCAAATACCAAAATTACACGCGAACCGGAGTCACGTCCTGAGCTTACAGATGAGCAGAGAAGGACGCTGCGGGAGCTGCGCAGATATTCTAAGCTACACAGCCGCTACGGCGATCCCGCGGACGGAGCGCGGGCGCGAGATCTCAGCAAAGAATTCCATAAATCTCTACAAGACGAGAGAACCGCAAAATGGTCGCGCACGATCGAAGATTGCAATCTTCGTGAAAGGAACCTTTGGGGATTATCTAAGGCGCTGGGTCTCAAGGCGGGAGTAAACCGCCGGCTCCGCACCACTCCGACCCCACAGCCGCACTTAGTTTTTATGTATCATGCGTTTTTCTTGTGTAGGTATGCTAATTTGACGTTAAGGTAGCGTATCCACATTTAGTGTTGAATATTTCGATTTTGGGAATTAGTTAAAAATATTTAAATTTGGGTATAAATTAGTCTTTAATTAGAACAAAATTATGGAATACAATTTTCTAATATTGTGAAAAGTGGGTATGCTAACTTTACGGACATACCAACTTCTGCCGAGCGGTTAGAGACCAATGAGTCTCCTCTCGCTTCTTGCGAAAGCTTTCGAACGCCTGATACTGGAGCGCTTGCAACGGGAAATATGGTGTCTTAATCTTCTTAGACATGAGCAATTCGGATTTTGAATTGGTCTCAATTGCGCGCAACAACTGACGCGGCTATGTACCGAGATCAGTCGCTCTCTCGAAAGAAGGCAGAACTTGCCGGTGGTTTTTCTAGACATGCGGTCGGCATTCGATTCTGTATGGCACGAGGGGGCGCTTGCGTGTCTTGCGGACATTGAAATCAGCGACTGCTACGTTAGACTAATCGCCAGCTTCTTGACAGATAGACGATTCAAGGTTCGCGTCAATGGCGTACATTCGTCCCTAAGACGAGCCGTAGCCGGCGTGCCTCAGGGAACCGTGCTCTCCCCGACCCTGTTCGGCCTGTACGTCAACGACGCGCCGCTTCCTGTTGAAGCAAGTACCGGCATTCAACATTGCGGGCTCCTAATGTTCGCGGATGATTTCGCTTACTATGCGAAGTCGGTGGGCAAAAGGAAATCGGTGAGATATTTGAATGATTGCCTCGCCAAGTTTCACAAATAGCTGAGCCATAAAAAGCTTGCCCTCAACCTAGACAAGTGGGTAGCCGTCAACTTCCCGTTAGGTTTAAACACACCCATGATAGAGAAATTGGATAGGAGTTTCCCAATGAGCAGGGTGTGAGATTTGTCGCTTATGGCTATCTGCTAAAATCAGTACCTTTATGATGGGCTCAGCGAGAATGTCGTTGGGTACGTGGCGCGTCCCTACGTGCCATTGTTTCTTTGCGCTTGCTAGCCTGTTTGGTTTGGTTATTGGGTGGACGAGTTGATGATGGGAGGGGGTAGTGAGTATTGGGAAGGCAAGGACACTATTGTTATAATCTAAAACAGAAATTCTGTTTTCAGAGTGATTGGGTTTTTGCTTTCGCGGATGGACGGTTGGTAGTTTCTGCGGTGTAGCCTATTGCTGTCCAACCACCTGTGGTTTGAACAAACATAAAATCATGGATCTGAAAATCAACGCCCGAATTCGGCTGGTAAAATTGTAGATTAGGGAAAATAAATTTTGGTGGCTAGATCTCATTGAAAATTAATATTTCGAATTTAAAAAAATGGATTATTACTGTAATGCCAATTAGATAATTTTTAATCTTTTCTGTACCTCGACTTTAATTTCAAAAACAATTCTATATTGACTATGAACACAGCAAAATTGACATAAACAACTCAATTTTTTCATTCATACATATATTTATAAACTTTCTCATTTGCACACACGTTCGGATCAAATCTATTTTAAAAATTGGAATCTTTTTACTATGGCCATTTTTTTAAATTAAATCTTCAATCAATTGGTTTTCTAATAATCTTACATCCTTTACAATCTAATCAAAGTTTAATTTGAAATTTGCCCGTAATTCCTTAAATATACATTGCTCTCTTCTCGGCGAACGAGAGATCCGGCGTGCTTGGCCTCTGCATTCCTATACACTCGGAACACCTGTCTTCGGTTGCCTCTCCAACCATTTTTTACTTACTACCATAATTAATGTTTCATTTCTATAATCTTCGAGTAATATCTGATTAAATTTGTATCACTTTGGTAAATATAGTTCTTAAATGAAACTTAATTCAGATTACAGGACGGAATATTAATTTTGTTACTATTTTCAGCTACATTACGACCTATCGTGATTTTTATGCACTTCTCTCGTTCGCTAACATCCTCCACAACATATTTTTTTGCTCAAGGCTCACAATTTTCGCTCAATTTTTCTGTCATCAATAATACTCCCTCCGTGGTCGTCTTTTATTATTATTATTATTATTATTATTATTATTATTATTATTATTATTATTATTATTACTATTTAAGGTCGCGTTAACATCTAGGTCATTAGCGACCACTATTGCCTATAACGGTATGATAACTGTGAAGTTTAGGTCATATGGTGATGATAGGGGCTGAAAGGACGAACACAAATATAACCATGCGCGAGACGAGATTCGAACCCGCGATCCTTCAGTCGCGAGATCGTTACGGCACTACTGTCTTAACAATTTCGGCTATTCGGACCAACCCTAATCGCCTTTTGCTGTCACGCTTTTATATTGCATAATACTAATCCCCTTTGTTGTACTGTAATAATATTTCATTATTATATAAAAATTAGAATTAAATGTTACTTTATTATGAAACATCAATGTTCAGGTATAACATTGTTACTTCTCATATATACGTAGTATAGGAAAAGTTATGTAATGTTGCGGAAAATGGATTTCGAGATTTAAACGAAAATACTTGTTTTGGGGTCTCCTGAACCGGAATTTTCCTACCGGAAAATTGTCCTTTTCTTTCAAAACAACCGACCGTCCTTTTTCCGTCTGTCTGTGAACCCCACTAGCGCCTAAACCATAAATGGATTATTTCCGAAAAGGCTATTCCCCGGGCCATCTGGCTCGACTCGAGGCACTCCGATTTTCAAAAATTTTCTTTAAAATTTGGGGGTCCTTTACATAAAGACCCCAGGACATTTTCAAAACTTTCCCAAATGTTTTCTTTAAATTTCATTTGAAAATATAACATACACACAATTGTAATATACACTGATAAAGGTGACATATGCCCGCTTTTAAGATTCAACTCAGAATTTTAAGTTTTTAATAATTTTAAAATTTTCAAAATTTCAAAATTTCAACCACAAAATCGAAGATGACATTTTGTCTACGATTAAAATTTGTTCTTCATTACGGTCATGTATATTTCTTGTAAATTGTTAGTTTTCATTAGCACCGATTTGTGTAGATTCTTATTTTTATGAGTATATGTGCTTCAAAGATAATATAATGTGTTTTCTCGAGAGCTTCAATTTCTGCATTTTCTGAAACGCTTAATTGCCATTTTCTCGCCATGGAACGATTTTTTTTCTAATTTTTTTGAACGGATAATATTAATTACACTCTTTAATATGTCATAAAGTTCATTTTGGTGTATTTTTTCTGTTTTTGAAAATTACACAAATGTATTTTTTAATATCTCTCACACCATTAATATGCTTATTTATAGAAATTTTAAAACACTAAATAAACTGAAAATTTAAAAAAAAATGCCAAAAAAAGTACTACGGGTGGCGATAGAAGTCAGCTGGCAAGAGTATGTGGAAAGTACAAATGACAACCGAAACCAAAGGAATAGGAAACTGTGCCGTTCCATAGCAAAATTAGTTAATGTTTTCATTTCATCACAAATTACACGAATAATTTTCAAAAACTGGGCATTTCATTATTTAAAGAACTAAGAAATATGTTGGTGATCAATAATGTAGTTACTCGAGGTGATCGAAAAAATATCAAAATACGACCATTTTTGAAAATTTAGGATTATAGCTAAAATGACACGTATGTCATATGAAGTGTATATTACTCTATTCTTTCAAGAAATTTGAAGGAAACAATTTGAAGACATTTCTAAGAAAATTTTGAAAGTGTCTCAAGAGATTGACGATGAATATCCCCAATATTTAAATAATTCATTTCAAAATCTCAGTGCTCTCAGTCGAGCGAAATTAATCAAGGTATATTCAATTTGACAAAATTCCTTAAAATATATTAGGTGTTGTTCAAGGACGAAATGACGGTCAGACAAACGGACGAACGTTTTGAAACTAGAGGTGCTTAAAGAGCACACAGATTCACGCCCTTAGTAACGGTTACTTAAGACTATTTTTACCGCAATTTGTTTCCATTAACACATCTCAGTCAACGTTTTTTGTAAAACACTTTTCAAATCGTAGAACATTAGGTGTGAAAACGAAATATTCTTGAGCAAATATCAACACAAATCCGACAATTAAAACTGCCATAAATTAGAGGCTACATAGAAACTCGTTTGCCACCAATATAGAAATCGTTATCACTATTCCAAATGGCAATAATACAAAACAGATTTCTCCGTTTAGCAACTTAGGCACCATGATTTATATCCCACAAACAATTGCATAAAGAATTGAAAATAAAATCCATCATTAAACACATAGCCCATTTCTCCAGTAACTTTTATTCAAATATCAACTCTATACCACACGTCAGTCACTACAACCTATCTTCAACAGTCTATTCCAACACGAATAATAGATATTTTAATTTTGCAGAGCACTTTACATGAAGTCTCTAGGTCATTTTAAAAATTATCAACAAATGGATCCAAATTTGTGGTTTAAATTTTGTTGTTGGATAGTGTCAAGAACGTGTAAGAGAATGGTGCAGAATTCATTTGATAATAGTACGAAAGTTTGAATTTTTCAACATCGCAAAAATTCAATATTTCTTCTTAATGAAAACTGTTCTTTAGATATATATTTAATACATATTTTGAAATGAGGTCATGTACAATTCTTCGAAATTTTGAATAGTTTTCGCGTACATTTGCATGAAATTGAGCCAATTTTAAATGTTCTTTAACTTTTTTACTCGTAAACGGCACCAGAGTTTTTTATTAAATTTTAATCTCGAATTTAAGCGTATACACCGCTTAAAAACTGGTGTTGGTTTCATGTGCGTTGAATATTCTGATATTCGAAATTTGCAGAAAGTCAAACTTTTTCGGTGTTTTCTTACAACTACAATTATGACGATTAACATTTTTTAAAATGAAATGTGTTCATCAAAAACAGATCTTCAAATAAGTCACGTTCAATTTTTCCAAAACATGAGTATTTTTTCAATATGTTGTGTCAAACACAGGTAAATTTTATTTTCTTTAACCAATTTTTTTTAAATACATTTTGTAGTTTGGGGATATAATATCAATGTAACTTCCAAATGTAACATAATTTGTTCAAAAATATTTAATCAATTTAATGTAATTTAATTTAATATAATTTAGCTGATTACTATCATTCCTCTAATTGACTTTGTTAGCATAATTTCATTCCTTCGGCGCAGTAGCTGCCCCCTCGCCTGTGACGACCTTCATTTTTTGCACCACTGTCTTTTTCGTCAACGTAACGGTATATAAAATGTAGCTCCTAATTCTTCAATTGCCAGTCGTTGCTGTTCCACATCTCCCTTTGAGGGTGAGTTCTTTTTCTGTCTGAGTATTTTTCCATTTTGAGGGTTTCCTTTTGTCATTCGTGTGTAAATAAACGAAGGCGCTTAACACTAAATATTTTCCACGAAAACAAATGTTTTTCATTGATACTCCGCGTCGAGTACGTCCAATATCGTTTTAGTTACTTCTCTTGCAGGATCGCAGTGATAATACCCTCTGGCGCTGTTCGCGCATTAACCACACAATTCTCATCGTATTGTACGCTCGTGATTATTAAGCAGAGGTAAAATTTACTCTAGATTCCCGTCTAAAATATGTGGAAAGTATTTTGTGATTAGTACTAGTACTGAGTACCTTCTATCATACGTTCTAATTTACTGTGTAATAATATACATAATATGGAGAAAGTTATGAAATGCTGGGTCGATAATTACGTTTTGTGGCCCCCTCAAAACGTAAAAGATGATTTTTCTTGCTCGTATTTGACTAGGTAGAATATATAGAGCTCTGAAATCATGCAAACAAAGAATTGTAAGATCTCAACGGAAATTTAATTTTCGGGTGTCCTTGGAAAGGTTTTTTTAAACGTCCGTCCTTCTATGCGGCCGTCTGTGAACAACACTAACGCCTAAAACAATTCAGGATACTTTCGAAAATCAAAAATTGCCTGGCTGATCTGACCAGTTTCACAGATCATATTCAAAAACTTTTTTTTTAATTTCTACCCGAAGACCCTAGGACTTTTTCAAAAATGTCTCAAAAAGTCTCCAAATATTTTGTGGGCATTTTTTTAAAAGAATATAGTGAAATACTTACAGTAAGAATGTAGTGAAATAAATATTAACAATCTCACTTTTTTTTAAATTACAAAAGTTTGAATTTTTCGACTTTTCCCTACAACTACAATATAGAAGATAGCACATCTTTCTTTAAAGAAAATTCGTTTTTCACAATAAGCGCTATTGTGAATAATATACATTTTAGTAGTTTTCGAGCAATTTTGAGTGAAATATGGGCAATATTAAAAAATAATTACAAAATCCTCAATGAGGCTCGAAATGTATTCATTGTTCTTTTTGTAGCATTAGTGACAATTGCATTGCTACGTAAGAAATACACACTATTTTGCTGTATTCTTTTGTTGTTTTTTCTACAAAATACCAAATGTTATATGTTTGGCATCTCTCTCATGTCACCAATATTTACTCTACTGGTGATTTGTATAAATTATTGCATATGCATGTATAAGTGCTTGCCTTATAAAGTTTCTCGAAAACTGAAACGTTTTCTGTAAAAATGATCCCACATTGCGCATTTTGAGGAAAACGCTATTGTCTGGAAAATGTCTTCAATATTCACTGTCTCGCCCTTATGATGGCACTTCGTGAGAAGAGTTGCAATCGTGCGCCGGAAAACGTTTGGCAAAGTTTGGCAGAGAATGTTCGGAGAGGAGATCATTCACACAAAAGTAAATAAAGGAATCAAAAAACGGACCTAGCTAAAAACTCTTTTACCAACCGCAAAATTATTGATCGGAACAATCTACCTGCTGCAGTACTAGCGTCGTTTACCCTTTAGTGTGCGTTGCTTCTCGAATCATCTAGGGAATTGTGTGTGGTGGCAATATTTACGAGTATGTATGTTGTATGTCTTCTAAGACATTTATAAATAATTCCCTATAATATGTTTTCTTAACTTGTTTTTGCATGACTTTATATGTTAATATGCTTTTATATGTATAAGCACTATCATGAAGCGAAAGTTCATTATCAGGAAATAAATATTATTATTATTATTATTATTATTATTATTATTATTATTATTATTATTATTATTATTATTAAAAACTTGCTGGGCCCGGATAACGCAAAAAAAGGTAAACCAAGTTGTTAAATATGGGATAAAAATTCTCCAACACGTGATGTAGACAAAATCCATGTTTTGTTGGTCGTTAGTACCGAAAAACTAATTGTCGGCAAAACCTCTTTCTGCTCGACTGTTCAGTCCGTCTATCCGTTTGTGGCAAACGATAGCGTTTAAATCGTTCAGCTGATTTTCTGCAAAATTGATATTACCCGATCGATTTGAACGGACTCGAGGCTTTGGGATTTTGAAACGGATATTTTGATTTTTGAAGTAACATAACATGAGCCTCAAAATATTTTCAAAATTTTCTCAAAAATGGCAATATTTTTTGGTTTAATTTTGTTCTCGGATAGCATAAAAGTGGCTTAAGAGAAAGATGCAGGCCTCATGTTCGTTGAAATTCAAGAATTTTTGAGTTTTGCAAAATGAAATGTTTTGATGTGTCATCCTACAACTATAATATTGAAGATATAGATTATCTTCTTAATAAAATCTATTTCTTAAAGACAGAACTTTAATACATTTCATGTTCAATTTTTCCAAAATATGAGTAGTTTTCGCGTACTTTGCGCTTGTTTATAATTTTTTAATCTCAAAAACTACTTAAAATGTTTTCTTTAGAATTTCTCCTCGTATGTCAGAACGGAGGGTAAAAAATTGGGCTCAAGTCCCATTGTCGGGGAACTCTCTCTTTTTTCGGAAATTACAGTGTTAACATTTGAAACAGCAAAATTGGAAATAGTGATTTTTGCTTTAAACAAAGTCTGTTATAAAAAATCTGCTCTTTGAAATTGTTTTCCCAATTACCGCACTGAATTCATTCATAAACATTTCTTTATGTGTGTAACAATGGGAGACAAACTAGTGGCTTTTGTAAACTACTAGAAACAACTTGTCAAGTTAAATACTAGGTATCTAAAATCATACCATTATCTTAAGATCTTATTAATGTAATAAATTTGTACCATTCTGTAATATTTGTACTTATTGTATGTGTTTTCATACCAATTGTAAATAATTATTTGCTTCAAATATTGTTAATTCTTTGTAAAACAAAGGGGTCGCTTATGACCATGCAGTTTATGCGACCAGAATAAATAAAGCAAAAAAAAAGAAACTAGTGGCTTTATATCACATACTTTCTCTAATTATTCCTAACTATTCTGCTATATTAGACTACATAAACATTCAATAGCGTTTTCAAACAGCAAAATTCATTTCATGCACCAAGACTTGAACTCAGGTCTTGCGCGTTAACTCGCTGTCACCCAATACCACTTATCTACAGAAGAGACGTAGCGTATAGACTTATTTCATTATTATGTAATTATTTCAACCAAATATTTTTCCAATATTTTTTCTAAAAACATTTTTTCTAAAATACCTGTGTGTTTTGGAGGGACAGCATTCTACTGTCGAATGTTCTTAAAATGTTAAATATATTTTCTAAAAATTGTAAATTATTGGTAATCTTTTATCATAATTTTGTTGTCAAATCAAAAAAATATTCACGTTTTAATGTTTTTTGTTTTTCTTCTTGTACTAGAAAACTGAGGATGATGACTAAGCCATCGAAAGGTAATCTTTTAATAAATAATATTGTGGCAATTACGATTCATATAATTATTTCATTGCTTCATAAAATCTAGTGGCCGATACCGTTACTAATACCCCCACTCTACACGCATTTCTTCAATCCATCGCTCAAGATAAGTTGCGCTAGTATTACCATAGTTTGCATAGATGGCAAAGCAAAGCCCGTTACAGAGAAAGAACTACATTCTCAAAAGCGTAGTCGTGACCGAACGGGAAGAATCTCCCTTTTGGTTGCGACTCGTGGTGACGAACACATCGTGCATAGGTACGCTCTGATCTTTGCGTCAGATGGAAATGCATTGCAAGATATGGCGGAAATTATTAACATGGATTCCATGTCAAGTTTAGGAAGAGAATAGTGTTGTTTATTGCTATTTTTTGAGAATGTGTGAAAATAATATCAAATATTAGAATAACACCATAGCCATTCAGCGTTCAAATAATAGCGTATATGATGTACTAAATACAAGTAATTTTTGGATTAGGGAGAAGATCGTAGTGGTTATAATCGTTAGAAAGTACCACGAGAAGGTACTTTATAACGATTATAACCAAAGTAACGGGAGAAGGTACCAGCACGTTATGAAATATTAGGGTCGTACAGTTTATAATACAGATAATTCGATGAACTTAATTGAGAATTAATTAGTATCATAAATTATTGATATCGAATAGTATTCCCCGGATAGGTCGTTTAAATAATAACGGCGAAATAGGTGATAGTACGCGACGTTGGAAAATTGAGAGAGAAGACTTCAAGTGCGCGCGAAGATGATATGGAAGCAATAAAAGACAATATAATTGCATTTGAACAAAAACTAACGACTTGAAAATGCATGAGCTCATAATTTGATATGTCATCTTTTAAACGATTGAATAAATATTTTTCGTTTGAGAAAATGACTGATGAATTGACAGTAATTTGCAATAAAACAATTCTTTCATTAAATAACTTTCCAGAAATCGCTGGTTCGCATGGTCTAAATATGATAAATCTATAATTTAGTTGTATGTCAACCCTATGTGTCTAAATAAATGGGACAAGCAATTATTAATGATCGCCGGCAATACGATAATATTGGTACAAAGGAAAAATTATTGTATTATTAAATAGATACATAAGTAAAGCAAGGCATCAAAAAGGGCAATGCAGGGCAATCAAGAAAGGAACCTAGATGCTTGTAAGTAAGAATTGAAATATAATTGTTAGTAGTAATATTATTTATATTTCGCATGCCCATTAATTATATTAAAAATGTTAATGTAAACAAAGGAAACATTTTCAAATGACTTGCCGAATATGAGGGTAAATTATAAAAATATATGGAGATAATTTAGAATCGTTTCAATATCCATAAGGAGCTTTGAACCAGACTTCTTGTTATGCGCTATGCGCTAATTCTCGCTATGCGCTAATCCTTGTTAAAAGGGAAGAGAAAAATACTTTGGTCCACTTACCCATATGACGCATGTAACAACTGTATGCATTTCTTTTTCCAAATGTTAATTCCTTTCTTGAGTTTCAGAACCTTAATGGGTTCCATAGTAGATAAGGCTACAATTCTCTGCTTTCTGCTTTTCTATCCTATCAGAGATTTCCCTAGTTTGACAATGTAGCCTGCAAATGTCTTTCCGTTCTTGGTTGTATTCCAACTTGCATCGGAGCGCATGTGCGACATTTCTATCGTACTATCTACTTTTAATTTCAAATTCATTGTACCTTTTCACTATCTCAGTATCCTTTTCAAACCTTGCCCACGAACACTTTTCGGATTTTGCAAATACTGTGTCGGGCTACTGTAAGAATACAAGTCTGGACGTGTAGAAGTCACTAAATAGTTTAAGCAACCTAATAATTCTTGATACTTGGTTTGGTTAACGTCTTCGTAATCATTACAATTGTCACCGTTTTGCCCAACTCCTGGAGTACACCTGGAATAGTAAGATTCCATATTATATTTGATCAGGATTCCATTTGGTCCATCGTATATCCGTTCCAACATTTCTTTATTCTAATTCCAAGAATCTTCTCGATATCAATCCCATCCCCTTCTTTGATTAAGGTTTTATTTTACTTTCTCGTATGCGTACGTATATATGGAGTAATATACGTAGAATAGAGAAATTTGTGTAATGCTGCAGCAAAAAACCAGCGATTTTCGACACAAAGACTCGAATTGTGTGGGCCTGACACAAAAGATTAGATAAATCCTGTTCTTATACATAATAAATTACTCACGTCACGTAGTGTAATTTTAGAACTTGTAGGTTGTTGATACCGAAAAAGTGTTGTTGTTTTGTACTTTCCCGCGCTTACTAATGTGAGATGAGAAAGTATAGAAATCGTGTGCAAGAAAATGGCGAATTTCGAAAAACTCTTTTTGCCGGGCGCTGGTAACAAAAAAATGGATAAAACAATCGCTAAATGTAGAAACAAATTATTCTAACAAGTGGTATAGCCAGAATCAATGTTTTGTGAGTCCTTAACACCGAAAAATAGACTGACGGCAAAAAGTCTGTCTGTGAACAAGCGCATGAACCGCTCAGCCGGTTTTCTCCCAACTGATATTCCCCAGTCGATCTGGCTGATGTTGCATTTCAGCCTGATGTCGACTAGATGTCTGGAGATGCTATAAGGTCGTAGCCGAAACATCACGCCAACTTATAATGTAAATTAAATTACAATTTTGTACAAAATAAATAAATCTTCGTCTAAAATTAAAAGAGGATCTGTCTTTTGTATTAAAAAGACTACAGACGTTCATCAAAAGAAAGAGAAAAAATTAAAAATGTGTTATATTTTATATTCGAGAAAAATACAAAATATAGCAAGCTATTTTGCATGTACTACAGATAATGAGTTATTTTTACATAAGAACTTAAGCAAGAAACTACAATTTATTTACTGGTGATAGAATAAGTATTTAAATTCCTATGGTCTATGAAGATCAAATTATTTCATATTTCAAATTGAAATGCAATCAATTTTGTGCTCAAAAATCTTTATGCTCGAAAATAATTTAGGATACTTTTTATTTAGTTTAATATTCTTTTGCTCATAATTTCTTGTAACATGATTAGTTTGTCAAAAATAACACAAATGTTGCACTTGTATGGAATTCAAAAACCAGTTCATTTCTCAGAAAACCAACCGTACAGTTTTTAATTTATCTTTGCTATGACATGCAATTAGTGCACGAAACAAACAAAAATGTATGCAAAATGGTTTTATCTCTAGTAATTATAACAAAAATGAAAACAATTTAGGGAGTGTTGAAAGCACTCAGTTTATGTACACCAAGCACATCGAAAAAACGAATATTTCTGGCGTAATTATATTTTACAATCACGATGAGTAATATCTAAAACAGAACTCGTCGGGAGTTTCAAATAATCCTGGTCACTGCTCTGTATATTGTGCGGCCTACCATGCATATTTTATGAATTTCTAAACTTACGAGACGGAAACTGGTAATGAACAAAAGACTGAAGTTTTAGGGACCCAGTTAAACTGAAATACTTGGCACGGAATAGATTGACCTCAGATTATTTTATCAGGTATATTCGTTTACAGCGCCTTTCACATGCGAAATAAAATTGTCCATGACTGATTTTTCTCTGACTGTTGCTCGAATTCAAGAGTGATGTTTTGGCCAGACTACAAATCTAAGAGTATAGTTGTCCTCGCAGTTGTATAAAAATGCATTGCGTATGAACAAAAACATATTATTTTCACCAGTTTTCCCGATTTTGAGGAATTTAAATTTATTGCTGTAAACATTGTTCTTTTTACTTGCGGTAGCTGTTCTTTTACGCAAATGTAAAGAAATGGGAACACATTTCCGGCACATCTGATCACAGGAATGGTTGTATGGGAATGAGAAAGAGAGCCATTGCCTTTGTGTGTTTTCCCCTCCATGAGAGAAAGTACGCGCATTTCCTTCTCAAAACCAGACAGAACAGCATTGTATACGCACGTTTCAGGAAAACAACGTTGTTTCTCCTTCACATTGGCCAAAAACTCACTGATAGTGTCATTCATTTCTTTCTGTTCTGTCTGTGTTCTGGGTACACGTTTTGTAATCTTACGACTAGTAATTTTATTTCATTCTTCGAAACGACATACCTAGATTGAGCAAGCTTTAAAAAAAAAATTTTTCATTTCATCTGCAATTTGCAGTGCCCGTTCTTAAAAGTCGCTATTACCGACTCTACATTTTTTCTCTCGAGCTTCCTTAAATTGTTTTAGAAGACGATCATTCATTGTCTTTCTGGAATCATGGTGACGTAAGTTCTGGTGGCCTTTGTTCACACATTTTGGGGATGCTCACTCTTATCAATACTACATAACATTCTTAAAAACACCATCATGTTTTTGCACCCCCTGGTGCAATTTCACCAGAATTGCGAAAAATTGTGTTGTCTACGATTACATCTCGCCGTCTACTGAAAAAAAAGGTTTCAAACAAAATCTACTTATTTTTGCCGAGAATCAGAATCCGCTATAAAACATAGGGGTTCCCATTTGCAATTTACAAGTTGCCCCACCTCCACCCCCAGGGGGTGAAGGTGGCAGGTCGAGATTGGTATCATCCAATAGGCCCCTCTGAGGCAAACAAATTGTATTCGTAACATTTCTTGATACGAATGTTAGTTTTCAAAATATTTAGTTGTCTGAAGATTTAAAAAATCACCCTGTATAATTCACGCTCAGATTTTTCAAAACGGAATTTCTTTGGCACAGTTTGCAAACTCAACCGTTTCTTCCTTTCATCATTGTCAATATTGCACAGCCTTTCATCTGTCCCAGAGGATAACAGTACTGTCGGCCTTTTTTTTTAAGAACTTGACCGTAATACTTATCATTGCACTCGGCCTCTTTTGTTTTAGTATGTTTCAGTTTAGTCTTCTTTTCCACATTCTTCAGTCTCACTTTCCAGAATATCCACATTTACTTACATTTCCCAACGAATATCTCCATGTTTATTGTTTAATTCACGTAACGGCAAGGAATGGATTTTCAATGTGGCGTGTGAACCTTCTGCTGGTCAGATCAACCGTTTAAAACAATAATGAATCCGGTTTATAGAATTCATATATTTAATTTGTTCTCGTCTTTCTGGATCAGGCCCCCTCCTGTGGAAGTATCTTTTATTACGGACGAGATAATCCTTGTTTCTCGCCTTTCGTTCGAATTAAACATCTCATCCACGGGAGAATTTCACATAAATTTAGTGAAGGGCAGAGAGCTGAAAAGTGCATCTCAAATTTTTGCACATTAACTAAAAGTTTGTACGATTTTTAGTAGTAACTTATAATTACAAATATAATTATAATTAAATTAAGTAAATTTTAATGAAAACTAACATAAAAGTCGACAAAACCGCTCGTAACCATGAAGATAAATCTGATAAATCTGAGAAATTATAATTATATCTAGGCCCTGAATGAATGGCTCAAATTAATAAATATTCTAAATTAATCAGCTGGATATTATTTTGCTCTTCGAGGAAATAGTTGCGGGAAATCATTTTCTTCCACGCAATATTTGTAACGCTTACGTAATATGTATTTACATTGCAACTAAAATAGATATACATTTTCGCACTTAATGATCTCCGATTTGTAATACAGTAAAATCTATCTAAAACGGAACATGTACAAGACGGAATCGACTGGACGGAACGAAACACGGACAAGACGGAAACCTGCCTTATCCGGATATCATCTCTGGCCGTGAAGTTAAATTTACACAGCATTCCCTTTTACACAGTATAAAACGAAATCTCCCCAATGCGCAAAGGAAGTATTTTCATGTCCGACAGGGAAAAATGCATTGTAGAACGAAATGCCTGTGAATTTAATGCAATTGGCAGAGAGATGCGAAATGTTATTAATGAAATGAATGCACATGAAAGCTTGTTTCATATTTTGTATCCCTCTGACAAGCCATTTAGTCGTTACAGCGGGACATTGAAGCAAGAGGGGTTTCAGCTTTCAGAGTAGAATTTTTTAATTGAATTGAATTTGCCTTATTTAACGTGGTGAGACTCGGGCCATCAGGCCCGCTCTTCCGTCTGACCACGCAAATTTCGCTACTCTCTCTTCATCAACTAGCAGATAAAGGAGGTATTTCTTGGGCGAGAAACAGGCGATTTGAATTTAGCTCAGAGGCGTCATTTAGGCTAGAGGATCTTTTGCATGCAAGTAAATCTACTAACATGGGACAGCTGGCTTTACTTCTCCGAAGGAAGGTGTACTAAGGATTTTTTCGCCTTTAAAATTCCACAATTCGATCGGGTTTGAACCCGCGAGGTTGGGTATAACAGCCCTGTACGCTAATCGTCACACCATCGCTTGACGAAGATCGCATCGAAGCTTGACCTTGGGGTCGCTTGTCTCTCAAGGCAAAGGCTGTAGGAGAATTTCCACTCTCCCGACTCTCTGAGCGTGAGAAGGTGGACGGCCATGACAAATATTCACGCGTCTCCCTGCCTTGCGTGGAAACTCATAACCTTTCGACAAGATGCTTTTCTCGAGGTAATGCGAGGGTATCCGAAAGTCATAGTACTGGGTTGTGAAGCATTATGCATCGAAAATCAGCAAGCAGTCCGAATACAGCCAATAAAATGTGTATTTTAAACTCAAAAGCTGTGAGGAAAGAGTGTTTAATAGTCATTTTTTGGTGATTTATTACATTAGTGCGTTATATTTTAATGTATTTTGATGATTATAATAAAATCATGTAATTTACTATTTTCAGGGTAGAAACGTCAATATCAGAAGTTCCATAAAATGGACAACTGTGCATAAAACTTAAATCGGAATTTTTTGTGTTCCGAACGATTACGGTCTAGATCAATTTTTACTGTTTGAAGTTAATTTCTATTAAATTAAACAATGAGAAGGGATTTTCAGAATATCCAACTACCTCTGCCTCTCAAATTATTTTGACACACTGACACTGCTTCAAATTAAGCAATGGAAATTCAAATTTACCATATCATTTTTTTCCAAATTACACCAAAAATACTCACAATTTAAAAAATGGAATATGACCTAATTGGACGATGGTTTTGATTAACAAATTTCATTAAAAAGATGCACTAAACTAATGCTAAAGCATCACCAATTTTCTCGCCATTAGTAATGGTTAAGTAATATTATTTATACCACAATTTCTCTCCAAATTATATTTTATAAAACTCATTTGAAATCGAAAAGTAAAAATAAACAGTATGCGTTAAAATAAAAATAATTAAAAGATAATATATAACACGATATTCATAGCGTTGACAAACAAATGCAAATAAATAGAAAAATATATAGTAGTAATTATTAAACACTACCGTATTGTAATATTCTACAAATGTATAAAAAAATATTCGTTTTCATTTTCGCGAACGAAAACATAATCGCCTTCTGTTGTCTGTGCGGCGTTACAATAATAGGTATCAACAACCAACAGTTAACGATCATCTATTCGTTTTCACATTTAATACAAATAATAATAATAATAGTATTAAAATAAAATATAAATGATATATGTATTCTAACTCACGCAATATCCATCTGCGTAAATTGAGAGCGGGCGACTAAAGGTTAGCAATATTTATTTCATATTTATTTGAAATAATTTATAAAAAAATAATTTGTGAACGTATACCAAAAGCACTAAGTTAGAAAAAACAAATAAATATGAAATAATTCTAAATTACGTAGCATTCAACTGTCTCAAAACAGCTAGAATTACAATTTAGAAGTTCAGGATTTTCAGAGCGGGCGACTAACTTTGATGCCCAATTACTCCAAAAATAGTCATTTTCCAAAAATTCAACATGACGATATTTGAAAATCTGTTTGTGATTTTGTTTGTGAGAGAAAATTGTATCTTAGTAATTGTAGTTGCAAGAACACGCCCAAAATATTTTGAATTTTTCAATTTTCAATACATTAGTTATCCACCAACATGAGACCTGCACTATTTTCTTAAACGTCCTTGAGACTATCTACCAACAAAATTTCTTCAAATATGATAAAGCCGTTTTTGAAAAAAATATTATACAAAAGTTTAAAATGCCTATATTTCGTTCAAAATCACGCGCAAAATACTGGAATGTTAGAAACATTGTACATGACCTTAATTCAAAATCTATCTTTAAAGGAGAAGATTTCACTAACAGAAAAATCTGTATTTTGAATATTTTAGTTGTAGAAAGACGTCGGAAAAACTTTTTTTGAATTTTTGCAATTTTTCGAAAATTAATTGATTTAACCAACATGTGACCTATGCCATTCTGTTAAACGTGCTTCGTTCTACCCAACAACAAAATTTATTCAATATCAATGGTGTAATTTTTTGAAAGTTTTGAAAAAATGTCCAGAATGTAAGTTATCCCTCCAAAATTCAAATATCGGTTTTAAATTCCAGGGACCGAACCATCATCCAGATCGATTGGGGAATATCTGTTATGGACAAAATCGGTTGAACGGTTTATCCACTAGTGCTGTTCACAGACAGACACGTTTTGCCGACAATGTTTCGATTTCAAGGACCCGCAAAACATACATTCTGACTCCACAACGTGTTGGACGATTTTTTTTCTAAATTGAGCATCTGGATTTATCCACCTTTGCGTTGTCAGGGCCCGATAATACTTTTTTCTTCCGAAAACTCGCTGTTTTTGCAGCATTATATCACTTTTTCTGTAGTTTGGTAGCGGTGGCGAAAACGTAGCTAGCGAAGCTACAAAATGGCACACTTTCTCGTATTATTTTTTTTCCTTTGGTCTCATCTAGTTATTCGGACTTGCCACATACTCTTGCCAGCAGCCATCTATCGCCGCCCAAATTACATTTTTTTGATATTTTCTTAATCTTTCGATTTCCAAATAATTACGAAAACAGAAATATTATTTTAAGAATAATAAATTCCAGTAAAACCCGTCATAAATGGCAACATACTAGCCGCTTGGAGCCACTTTTAGCAAAATGGCGATTAAGGGCTACTGTAAATTCAAATATGAAGTTCTTTTTACAGAAAGTTTTTGAGTTTTCGAAAAACTTCATTTCAAGTCATTTGATGTAAATTAACTCACAAATACAATAGGAATTACAAATTGCAGGAAATATGCATATTAATGGAGTCAGAGATCTTCCAAAAAAATTACATTTGTGGAATTCTAAAAATCAACAACAAAAAGTACCCTCAAAAGAACATGTCGTCATATTTATTTATTTATTTATTTATTTATTTATTTATTTATTTATTTATTTATTTATTTATTTATTTATTTATTTACGCCAATCGTCTTTATCCATTTATGTTATAATACAATTTGCAGTTATAATATATTAATTAATCGCACACTGAATGAATACAGTAATCTGTAGAAATACAATACTTTATCAAATTTAATGTTTTTCACCTTTGATAAAAATGTAGATGTAGAACCTCCAAAAAAATTGATTTCTGAACAGTACTTATTTACCAGGCTAACTATCCTGTTTTTAGGGCCTCGACATACGTAGTTTTTCGACGATTTCACTGCATTCAATAACCTATACGATCTCAAACCTGGTTTTGGGCATATGAATTGTAATTGTTCCAATATCTCTGGGCAATCAATTTGTCCATTGATAGTCTTATGAAAAAACATATGATCCGAAATTTCTCTCCGGTTTATCAGACTGTCGATGTTGAAATCATCGAAGACGTTGTCGACGCTTATATAATATCCTCTGTTCTGCATGTAATATGTGATATATTTGTAGAATTTTTTCTGTATTTTTTCCACTTGTATATGGTGACCAAACAACTGTGCAGTATTCAAGTCTTGACCAATGTCGAATATAATTGAATAAGTGTGCGCACATCGTTAAATTCTCTACCCGACCTAAGTATAAATCTGAGTATTCTATAGGCTTCTGATGTGATCTTTTCTACGTGTCTCGAGAAAGTCAACTTATTATCGATTATGACACCCAAATCTTTCAAAGATGCGACTTCCTGAAGTTGATGTTCCTCAAGTTGGTATGCCAGGTCGTCGATGGAGTGATCGAGTGAAGGACATCACCACACACTTATCAATATTCAACTTTAGCTTGTTTACCCTACACCATTGCTTAGTTCGTTAATGTCTTGTTGAAGAATGTTGACATTCTCATCATCAGTTATTTTTCTAAAAATTTTCAGATCATCAGCTTATAACAAATAGTCTGATTTTAGTGTATTACCGATATCATTAATAAATATAATGAAAAGGATTGGCCCTAGGTGCGAACCTTGTGGAACACCAGAGGTTACTTTATATTTAGTCGAAATATAGCCATTTACTCGAACCTGCAGATTTCTTTCTGTTAAATAAGAACGAAACCAGTTCAGAGCTTTACCTTTTATACCGCATCGACTTAATTTATTGCATAGCATGTTATGATCTACCCTATCGAACGCGTTACTGAAGTCCGTGTAAACTGCATGTACATCTTTACCTTCATTCATCCCATCAAGTATTTGATTAACATATACATAAAGGTTGGTAGCTGTGGATCTCCCCTTGATGAAACCATGCTGCTTTGTCGATATGATATTTTTAAAAGGAAAGGTAACTTGTGGTAAAAGAATATTTTCAAACAATTTAGATATGGACGATTGGATGCAAACCGGTCTATAGTTAGTCACAGTAGATCTGGATTCTGATTTACGTATTGGGCTAATGTAAGAAGTTTTCCATGCCGTTGGAAAGATGCCTAATTCCAATGATCCAATGATGATGAAATATTAAACAGTGCAATTAGCACTATACGTTCGAAAAGTTTGAAGGCAAAATATGGAGTCATTTATGAGAAAATGGCGTCTGAAAATTTCTGAAAATGCGGAATGTGGAGTTTTCTAGAAACTATACTTGAAATTAATTAAAGCTCATATACTGATAAATATAATAATGTGAAGGAATCGCC
The DNA here is from genome assembly GCA_017312745.1 of Gryllus bimaculatus. Classification (NCBI taxonomy): domain Eukaryota; kingdom Metazoa; phylum Arthropoda; class Insecta; order Orthoptera; family Gryllidae; genus Gryllus; species Gryllus bimaculatus. The sequence continues at coordinate 4,008,193 of BOPP01000119.1, read as the reverse complement.
GCTAATGTAAATATAAACGACGTGAGAGACAAGGTAAAAAATTAAAGGTTTGTAAATTTTGAAAAAAACTGGAGAATTGGAGATTATTTCCTTTACAATACCATTTTGAAAAATCATAAGAATGGCGTCTATGTCATATTATAGAGTATATTTAGCACTAACCATACCGAAAGTTTAAAGAAAAATGTGCAGGTTGTGTTTGAAAATTTTTTTCCCGTAATTCTTTAATATTGCTCATATTGCACGGGTTATTGCGCGAAAACTGCTCAAATTTCGAAAAAAAGTAAATATTTTTAATGAACGAACTGACAATGGAGAACAAATTTTAATTGAAAGAAAAATCTTTATCTTCAATTTTTTATTTGAAGCACAATGCCACACAACATTTTGTAAATTTCGAAAATTATTTCCTTGAAATATGACCTATGCCATCATTACAAGTATACTTTACTCTATACTTACAAATATTTTTAGAAAAGTTTTGGCGCAATGAATGAATTGCGTTTTGACGTCATTTGGCTTTTTGGTAAGGGCCTACAAAACTGCGACACCACTTCAGGCTAACCAAGTATTAGAGGACTTTTATCCTAATTTAGCTAATGTATCCCCATTTTCTTTATTAGGGCCCGGCAATTATTTTTTTCTGCTGAAAATCCGTTTTTCGCGAAGCATTACATAAATTTTCTGTACTTTGTGTATTACTCCGTATATACGTATGTGTACGGGACACTAAAAACATCCGTTTCGTGGATGGGATATCTAAATATTAGAAATACGTAAAATACCTCACCCTATTAAGTATTCATCTCCGCCTTTTAATTTCAGACGTCGATTGACAAGATGCTACTGACGGCGATGCAGGGTATAGCACTATTGGTGCTCATCGTTCTGCTGCCTTACTATCTGATGTTTATGTCTGAAAGAGCTCGACTTGTGTCGGCTCTGCCTGGGCCGACACCTCTCCCTTTTATTGGAAATCTGCTAGACGTTGGGTTAAACGGCATTGGTAAGTTACATATGTTTCGGATTTAGTGCGAATCTGGATAAATTACGAAATCTGTAAGTATTTTGTTGACACGAAGAATAGCTGTTATGCGACCAAAGGAAATCAGACTGTGCAGAAAATTGTTTTTGAGGCCGATGAGAGACAGGATGTAAAGCTTCGCGTTCACTGTCAGTCGTAAATTTCCATTAACGCCATTCCTCCATACCTCACATCCGTGACTCAATTATTGCTTTGCTAACACGTTCCGAATTAGCGACGGCGAAGTTGCTCTTTGCGATGCCAAAATACTTCACCTGACCACAAAATAAGAACACTCCCCTACAATTACTTACTTTTCCCCACCCTGTGGTTGACACCCAGATTAACCGTATGAAAACCAAAATGATTTGTCCGTCACATACCCAGTTGTATCCAAAACCGAATTATATGCGACATAACCAGACACTTCTGGCCATATCCATATTTCGGTATTTAGCAGTCGTATTTTAGGGTGTTCTGAAACAATTGCGGAAACTCTTAGAACAATATTGATAAACATTGGAACAATAATCATAAGTAATTTCCTGAGAGCCTAAATTTATGGAAACCCGTTTTTGGGTGCAAAAATTCGTTATCGTCAATACAGATAAATAAATGTGCCTGTGAAGTTACTGCCTGTGATTTTCGAATTTTTAGCTATTAAATAATTTTTCAACTTTCTTATATATCTATGGGGAAAAGAGAAATTAAGTATGACGACCGGACACATTGTCGCAAGGCGTAGTACGATGACGAGCGTGTAGCACATGGATGATGATGACGTAAACTAAAACTCAGAACTAGTGATCCTTGGAACCGAATCTAAATAATGATGGGTTTGGTTCTAGCTAGATAACTCATTCCATTTCAGCCACTATCTTAGAAGAATTCTAGAGGTAGGATGTTCTCATGGGTAGTTTTCCGTTGATCTTCTGATCAATACCAGGCGAATGTCGGGGCAGTATAATTACATAAGGTCATGGACTGCACGCTATCTTTCTGTCCTCAACCTTGTCTTTTGCTCTCCCAATACATGTACACTTCAACAGACAACCTACATTACGATGGTCATTGGACCTGTCGAGCTCAGAGCTTGACCAGGCTTAAGTGGTGGGGATACTTTAAAGGAAAACCCCGCAAACTCACGTGTTTGCACGTGGAGCATAATCTTACGCACCAGCGTAAGAGGAAGGCCCTCACCATCCGGGATGTAACAAGCTTATGGAACCGGTGACCAAATCAGTTGGCGTGGCCAGAAACAAGCATTCAATCTCCTGATTAATCAATGAAATAATTCCAACAAAGATATCTGAAAGTAGAGATTTTAATAATAAGGCACAGAATTGTATGTTCCTTGCTATATTTGTATTCATCTACAAATTTCCATTGTTAGGATACCATTATATTTTATTGTATTGTCGCAAATGAGATAAACATGAGGTAACTTGTGGTAGAAAAAATTGCCGTGGTTTACCTCAACATTATTTTTTCGTTAATTTATCGTGGATGTGTTTCCAGCAGGCGAACGTATGCCAAAAAAATAATATTTTTTTAAATCTTCATGTATGAGTGATGAAATTACTTGAAACAATTACAAAACTATCACCTTTAATACATAAGCTTAGACATTAGTTAATAATCTAATTAAGAATTATTTAAATTTAATCTTCTAAAATGTAATTTATTTAATATCATTTCAGATTTTATAAGAATTATGGTCGCACTTCGTGAAAAATATGGTTCCATTATTCGTATGTGGTTTGGGCCGTATTTAGTTGTGGCCGTTGGTAATCCACGTCATGCAGAGGTATGTTTGAAGGTTAATCTCTGAATTTAATTAAATTCTTAGTGAAGTATATATTTCTATGCGTATAGAGTACAATTATTCCCCATTGAAGTATATTTTCTGGTTGTATGTTGTGTGATACCAATACTGAAACCAAAATTCAAGATATGCACAGAAGACCTTTAAAATGGTAAATAATGCATAGAATATATATTATTGTTATTATTAATTTTTTTTACTATAAGAATACGAAAGAAAAGTGAATAAGTATGATCAGCTGACTTCGGTTAAAAGCAGCATGGTAATAAAAAGCTTGTGAGATGTGTTTTATATGGATGAACTTAAATTGTACGTCGCGAATGGAGCTTTTTTCTCATATGCTATATGCGGTAAATTAATTTAGCAATGACATGTACATGAAATTTTGAGTTAACGGACGTGCAAAAGTCAACTTATTGAGACTAAGCGTAGTAAGGGCGCAGAGTTGTGTCCTCTCCGTGTGACCCCTCCCAGGCAGATGCCATTTAAGACTGAGATCGCTGCGCTCACCCATGGTTTGAAGTACATTTGACAGATCTTTTTTTATTTCTTCATTTTCTCGTAAACTAATTAAGCAGTAATAATAGAGTACTGTAATGCGGTTGCAAAAAAAAAAACGAGATTTTTCGACAAAAAAATTCGTATTTCCTGATACCTACAACGTGAACACTTTTTGCGCTTGCATGTAGTAAAAAAACTTTCTCTAGTATATTGTGAAGTAAGAATTAAGTTCTTATGTGTCTGTGATTCCGAAACGTTATTTGCGGCAAGAAAATCTGTCTGTTCGTCCGTTTATAAACTATGCTAGCGCCTAAACCGTAAGTATTCTTTCCAAATTTGAAATTCCGCTATCAATTAAGGCGTCATAAAATATACATAATAATAAATAATTGAAGATAAATTTATTTAAATTAAATGTTCTCGAAAATTAGATACTGAAACCACACACACCGTGTGGCTGCCCCGACTCACCTTATTACCTGGTTTCGTCGATCCATCGATTCCGTCGCTCCGGCTGCTCAGTCCGAATACTCTTTAAAGGGAGGCATGCGTGATATGGCTTACTCTCGTTCTAATACTGCATTAAAAAATATGGTATTTTCTAAGGTGGATTTAATGTTACCTTTGGATGAGGTATAGCTTCCCGTTATAATTATTGCTTAAAACTATATTACGACTAACTTATCTTAAATTCGGCCGAACGGGCCGAAGTTAATCGTCGGAAGCAGAGCGGCGTCCCGGCTTACTGGCGCTCACTACTCCGGGTACGGTTTCTTCCGCCTATTCGCGGTGTCACTGATGGCCGTTTGAGTCCTGCCAAATTCTGTTGGAACTCAAATGTCACTCAAGTTCTGAGAAAAGGAGTAGATGAATTGCCGGGTTTGGAGACGGCAGCGACCGGGCGACGGCGTGCTGAGACAACAGAGCTGCATGCCTTCGCGTCCCCGACGCTTCTAACACCCCTCGCAGGTAGCGAGAAATGCACATTTCCAGGCCTCTACACAGCTAAATTACATTGAATAAAAATATTAAAATATGCGTCGCAACGTGACGCGTGCGACCGTCTCTTTACAATATAACGCTTAATATTCTAAATTACGCAATTGAAAATGCTTTTTATGCATTTTTGCATCAAGTATATGTCATAATTAAAACATTTTCACAGGCATTTTTCATTTTTTCTTAAGGTGTTTTCCGGTCACTTCGAAGTACGCTTATAAAAATGTAGCAAGTCCGATATTTATAATATTTGCAGCACATCACACAGGAAAGCGAGGATAGCCTTTTGAGATGTAATTAATTTTCAAAGTTTTTTAATGGAAGTTCGCAACGCTTAAGTTAATCGTTTGTAACTTATGTTATAATTCACACAAAAATATAAATTTGAAGCTTTAAAACAAAAAATGCTATATTTTTCATGTATATATTAAATTATTTGAGTTTTTTAGATTGCATTTTTTACTATTTTATTGTTATTTATTAAATTACTTTCTTAAGTCGACAACTTAACAATTTGAAGAAAATAGCATTTTGTTTAAAGAGCTGCACGTCACGCAGATAAGTTTCAACACGAGACTTATTAAAATCGCTGTATCTTCATTAATTTTATGGTACAAACAAAAACTATCGACTGAGTATGATTTACAATTGTTTACGGTTGCTGAGACGAGAATTGTGGCAGGATTCTGGTGCACAGCCCGCCGCCTCATTAAAATAACTGTATCTTCATTAATTGTATGGTACAAACAAAAATTCAGGTGGGACTAGGTACAAACGATTTACAATGTTTCCAATTCTTTACTATGGTAACGTCGCCAGTAGGAAGTTGGCACCACCACAATGGAAAGTGCTGTATTTTGTAAAGGGTTTTGGTACAAACGAATGTTTCTGTTGCAAAAAATCGTTTATAATTGGGCATTTTACGGCGTAAATGATGTAGTATTAACATTTTACGGTATAAATGATTGCGTCATCTCGCAATCAGCCGATCGCAGCAAGGGAATCGTGGGGAAGTAGAGGTAAACGGAACAGCCGGCCATATCTCGCACAGATGTTAAATAACCGTCACATCACAAGAAAGTTGTTTCAAAAAATTAAGTTTCATTCTCTTATAAATTTATAATAATATTATACAAAAATAGCGTATGCGACTCTTTTGTAATGGTGATTTATTGCATGAATACAAATCTGAAAACTCGCACCTAATGTCACTCGTTTTCAAAACATGTAGTAATGCTTAACGTTATAAACTAATTATATTAACTACAATTTCTTAACTTATGCGTTGAAGTTCCTGAAGAAGTTGATACCATTTTACAAATCGTGGAAGAATGGTCACCAAAATCAAGTTTCATCATCACCACACAAAAACAAAAAATGAATTAGTGGTGCTACAGAATGGCACACATTTCCCGTTTTAGTTTTCTATTTCCTTTGGTATTGACTAGCTATTCGGACCTCCCATATGCTCCTTCCAACTGCCAGCTATCGCCGCCCAAAGAACATTTATTCAAAATTGTTGATTCTCTAATAATAGAATGGAAATATTTTTTTTACAAAAAATACTTGTTTTTTTAAAAAGCTGTACGTGATATTTTTTGATGAGCTAATTTTGTACAACAGACTTTGTCTGAGACAAAAATCTTCAAACCCAATTTTGAAGTTTAATTTTCTTTCCAATTTTCGAAAAAACAGGAATGTCAACAACAAAGTGACATTCGAAAAACGACAATCGTGTTCGACTTCAGACCGAGCCATTACGCTCCACAACAACCACTTTGCTGGCTCAGCAGATTTCCACTGATCTATTACTCTCACAGCCTTTGGCAAAGTGACACACAGTACCCATTCCAAAACGTCGGCACTGCCTTCCACAAGACGTAACCGAAATGGTTAATGAGAGTAAAGCGAGGTCCTCAAAGCGGGAGATTGCGGCCGGGATCCCTCTGGGCTCCGTCCTCTCTCCGCTGCTGTTCCAGCTGTATGTCAATGATATCCCCGTCTTAGCAAGAGAAATAGAAACACACAATACCACAAAATATTTCAAAAACAAATGACGCTGAAGTGAGCGGAACAAAACCACTTGACAATTTCAGAGGAAAATCGCAGGAAATCTATTACACCCGCCGCAAACACAATTACACTAAACGTTTTACACCACTAAAACAAATTACACATGGGTTCGTAGGCTTCCGCGGCCGGTGTCAATGTATTCTCGGCTATCCGGGATGAGCCGCTTCTCGGTCAATGGTACTGACGTTTCGGCCATTTTGCTGTGGCCTTCTTCAGAGCTATACTTATCAGCAGAAATTTGCTCACGATGCGGCAATCAGCAGACGCGGCTCATCCCGGATAGCCAAGAATACAAATTACACTTGCCGTTCGTAAGGCAGTAGTGCCCTAGCGATCTCGGACCGAAGGATTGCGGGTTCGAGTCCCGCCTCGAGCATAGTTGTATTTTTTTTAATTTATTAATATTTTGCATGTGATGCATGGATCAGTTAACAGTACAACTTTTTCACATTTCTTGATGCTTACTATCTAAAACCAACATCCATAAAATACAGGTCATACAAAATAAATTCCTGCAAACAATAACCAATGCACCCTGGTTCATCACGAACAAACAACTTCATAAAGAAATTCAAATAAAGCCTATCAAACATCACAAAATATAGAAGTTATCCCATAATATTTACAATAATATGACATTAATTACATAACTACCGCAATACAACTTAGGCAAAGCATATTTTTTCTAAACATGTTTTTATATACAATTTGCAAATTTGGATGATTCTTTGTGAGGTGCACAGTGAGTTTCCTCTCCCTAAGAATTAACTGTAAAGAAACAATAGTATAGTTTTTCAATAGATAGATTCTACATAAAATTTAACAATATTAGTACATTCTATACTTAAAACTTGAAAAGGTGAGAAGTCACGTTTTTTTCCTTTTTTCTTCTTTCAATTAGTCAACATTTAGTGGTCCTACTGCATCACCTAATGCATCTAGCGAATCCTGAGAGAAAAATAATTTTTATTTTTATTTTTTATTTTATTTATTTTACTTTTGTTGTCAGGCATTCTCCTTCCACTTCATAGGATTCGATATGGCAGTTCTTTTTTTCTTTGCTTCAGCTCGAAACAGTTTGTATTCAACACTTCATATTTATTTATACTTTTTAAGGGAAATGTAATTTGAATATTCCTTTACACTGTAGAACATGTTAAGCAGGAAAGCTTTCAATTTACTTTTAAATGTATGAATTGTGTTTATGTCTCTAATATCGTTGACTAGATTGTTGTAAAGTGTAATAGGGCATTACAATTTACAACAAACTAGTCAATAATATTAAAGACAATGAAAGTCATTAACACTCAATTGAAAAATATTGCATGTGAGGAGTGTACTAATTTGTATGTAAGCAGAGGTATCAATGTATTGAAACCGTGCTTTTTAAAGAAAGCAAATGAAAAAATACCAAATGTCTAGAACGATTTTCTTAAGAATGGGATAAAGTGACAGTTCGCGAAAAAAGTGAACATCACGTGTACTTCAGAGAAATATCCCTCCGCCGCGTCAGCTGTTTAGTTACGCCCCTTCGTATTGTTTGTTTACGGTTCACGCGAGACATCACTAAAGAGATGTCTGAGTTTCGCTTAGTTATATGCACGTACGCGAGTCCGGGAAATATAGAAATTTATTTACATATGTGGGAAAATGTCTTAATATGATCTCACATTCAATAAAAGAAAACTAGCACGAATGTAAATAGAAAATTGATTTTTCAGAGGACGTTCAAATACATTTTATGGACGTTTCAAAGCAAATGGCTCATCCACTTTTTTGGTGAAGAGGGTGGTTTATAATTATAACACCCCCGACTATCAAAACTTGGTACTATGCTCTCATTACTCAAATGTCAAGCACGATATCACGAAAAGCTCCCAAACACAGGTCGCCAGTCGCCACACAGCGCAGATGCCAGAAACACATTCACCGTCACGAGTACGCATCTCACATTCAAAACTCGATTTTAAAACAAACATAATACTTATCACATAAAAACTAAATTCACTGAAATTTTTATAAAAAAAAAGAATTTTTACAGAAGAGCAGAAAGCTCTGCACTTCCTAATTTCAATTATTTCTCGTGGCGCACTATATTTTCGTCGGACGAGAACATCACAACAGGGAGCGTCGAAACTCTTTACAAATTAGACAACTGCAAACAAACGAATGGAGGAAAGAGAGTCTAATAAGTTCAAGGACACAACGACCACAGAACCATCAGTTGTGTTGCCAGCACTAGCTGTAAAATCATCCCATTCTAAAGAAAATCGCACAATACCACTGGAAGTGTTAAGGTATGAATAATCTTGCATTTGTAACTATTTTATTCTTGGAATATATAAAACCTCTCTTTTGTACATTATTTTCTGCAATTTGAGCCATTCAATACAATTAAGTCATAGAAAAAGTAGGTAAAAATGAGTCTTATTTCGTTAGGTCAATTTCAAAAAAATGTGTCTCTTCCGTAAGTATAATGTTAATGTCTTTAATTGGCGCTGAAGTACCAGGTTCTGACACTAGGAGCGTTAGAGAGAACTTGTTTCCATCGGTTGCGTGGAAAAATGGGGAAGTGTCCTGTATTGTCTCAATAGTACTTGCCTTAAGTAAGTCATTTTTGACAAAAAAACAACACTGATTTATATATGAAGACACAAGGTAATGATAAAATACCTTTTTGAAGAAAGAGAGGCTTACAAAAATCACGTGGATGGGATTTACCTATTATTTGTACAATTGGTTTTTGTAATCTAAAAGTCGGGGAGCTATAAGATGTATTTCCCCAGCATATTATGCCATGTCTCAGGCGGGAATGAACATTTGCGAAATATACACAACGAGCAGTGTGTAAGCTGACTGAATTTGAAAGATTTCTGAAAGCGTAGCATAAAGACCTTAATTTAGTGTCCAATTCATTTAAATGAACGTTCCATTTAACGTTTGACTGAATTGAAAGATCTAAAAATTTTGTTACCTTAACATCAGTCAATGTGTCAATAACACACCGTTCATCGTCAGTGAAGTGCAGAGTTATTTATTTGAAAAGGAAAACTGCACTGAGTTTTATTTTCATTTACTATTAATTTGTTATTACGGTAACAATTTGAAATATCTGCTATTGTACTATTTACGATTTCTTTATTGCAAATAATATTCCTATCATCCGCAAAGAGAACTGTTCTTTCGTTTCTAATCCTCGAGGGCATATCGTTTACGTACAGTAGGAAGAGAATAGGACCTAAAATCGATTCCTGCGGGACTCCACATGCAATTGGTACAGAATCAGAAAGGTGTATACATCATGTTCCATTATTGCAGTAAGGTATTTCTACTCTTTGAGATCGTTGCTTAAGGTACGAACATAACCAATCTAGTGTAACTTATTAGCCAGCGTGCCTCGTGGCATCTATTTGGGGACGCTTGGTAAGGGGTTAGTAAGAGGAAACTCCGCGCCACAGGAAGGAGAGAAGGGTTTTTCCTTAAAGCAAGAACGTGGAAACGGGAAACACAAGGCTTTGGGGTCTTCCGGTCTTAAGAAACGGAGACCCAAACCTTTTTTAATGGTTAGCAAGACCGCGGTGGGGGTGGCGTGACATAGTAGGTCACGTGAGCCTCGACTATATAACGGAGTGCACAGAGCCAGTGGGTGGGTTCTAGAGACAGTGGGAGAACCTCGTGCAGTTGCACAAAATTTGGCGCCACGACGGTGTGGCGGGCAGGGCTTGCGAGGCAAGTCACGTGTTGACGAGCCTGTGGAGGACTTTGTGTCCTTGGGTGACTGCGGTCACTTGGGAGCGATGCTCCGAGGTGAGGAGTGGTTGAGTGCCACGATTCACGCCGATTCTCAATCGGGTAAGATCGCTCCTGCGATCGAGGCTAACCATCAGTTGGTACGCCAAGTACGGAGTTTGTGTCCAAGTGTGACATCCGGTCACGGAAGCTTGGCTTTGTGCGCGCTTCAGAAGTAGGAGTGGTGAATGCCACAATCGAAACCGATCATCTATCGGGTTTGGATCGCTCCCGCGATCAGAGGATAGTAGGTCTATCAGAGCTAGGGTGTAAGAAGGAAATAATTGTATATATTTGTTTTGTTTCTTTGAAATAAATATATTTGTTATATGAAAGCTCAATGTGTTCGCTGTGAGTATCCATGACGTCACATTAGAGCAACACCACGAATTCCATACGAAGGTAATTTTAATAGTAAAATGTTATTATCAATGACGTCAAAGGCTTTTGAAAGATCTAAAAATATTCCAATAAGTGCTTTGTTTTGATCCCTGGATGACGTGACATCTTTAAGAGAAGAAAATATGGCTGTTTGCGTAGATTTTTATTTTCGAAACCCATGTTGGCAATCTGAAAAAGCGTGGTGTTTACTAAGAAATGTTTCATTCTTACGTAAAAAAGTCTCTCTAATATTTTTGAAAAAAACGGACAAAAGAGAAATTGGTCGATAATTATGAATTTTATTTTTGTTGCCTTTTTTGAAGAGTGGCTTAATCATTGCCATTTTAAAAATATTTGGAAAAATTCCTGTGCATGAGGATACATTAAATATGTGAGTTACCGGGTTAATGGCTGGCGCGCAAGCCTTTAACAAACAATCCGGTAATTCATCTAAACAGCCGAATATTGATTCTACTGATTATTTTCAGAAGTTAATGGGAAGAAGTTTCGTAAACAAACATCGTGCCTAAATTTTCGGGGAAACGTCTGATGCTGAATTTTGTGGCTGAAAATCCTCACTGAGATCGGCAACAATTCTCGAAAATCATTGGTGAAAGAGGGTAGCCACTGTTGCCCGCGTATTCACATTACTATTGTTATCTTTTAAAACAACATTCTGTACAAGGTTTCTAGTTGATTTAGTCGTATTTTTTATTATATTTCACATTGCTTATGTTTTATTATTTGAGTTGAAAATGGTCATGTTCCATGATTTTAGCCTGCCGTATGACATTTCTCAAAAATGATTTGTATTTTTTTAAAGTAGAGGATGAAACCTTGAGATACGTTATGATACTTAGAAATGTAAGAAAGAATTCGCGTGTTTTTACATGATGTTCTAATCCCTTGGGTTATGCAAGAATTCCGTGAAATATTTAATTTCCTCTTTTGAAGAGGATAGCAAGTTTTAAAATGAAATGAAAGAGTTGAAAGAAATGTATTTATCGTTTGTATCAACAGTATTGTAAACCGCGTCCCATGACTCTTACAGCAAGTAATTGATGAATAATTTTATTTTAATAATATACTAATAATATACTACTAATAATAAATAATCTACTCATACGTGTATTATTTATTGTGTCAGTGTTCGCATTTCTTATACGGGTAAGAATTTGTGCATTGTGATCACGGTATCCTAAACCTTTGTTTCAATTTTATATCGAGTAGAGATTTTGTTAGTTATTATTTGATCGATTGCCTTGTTTGAATTTAGTGTGATCCGTGTAGGTACATTTATTGTAATATCTAAACTGAAGAAATGAATTAAATGGGGAAAACTGCTCTTTCTTGCAAGATTCTACGAGAAATGCAATGTTAAAAGCTCCATATGCAACAATGGATTCAAAAGAGCAATTGGTGACTAGCATTATCTCCAGTTTTTTTTCAAAGAACCAAAAATAATCTACTGCTCTCTTTGTTGGAGGCCTGTAGATGCAAAGTAATATAATTTTTAACGTAGGAAGATGTACTATAGATATTTCAAACACATTTTCAACGGAATACACATTTCATTCCGCCAAGGAAATAAAATCGATATTCTTTCGAACGTAAATGCAAGAAGCACATAAGCAGGACCTTTATGTGATTCCTTTTCTCTACAATAAATAATTTCCTCTCAGCGAAACACTTCACTTCGGTATGGTCTACACATGAACCTTGCTGGAAAACGTACAGTCGGCAACAAGGTTGCACAACACAACAGCGAGGTAAAAGTTTGGAATTTGAAAAATACTAAGTTTATTTTCAAATAACCACTGTTCGGTAAAGCAAAGAACATCTAATTTAAATCGCTCTGTAGAGCTGCTTCAATAAACGCGATTTTATTGGAAAGGGATTATGGTGCAGTATTTTTACCTTTTGCAAGTACCTACACGAATTTCTACTACATCTTTCTGTACTTGCTATATATTAACCTCATTTTTACCTCGTGTACGTGGTCGGTGTCCCTGCAGTGACAGGTTGTGAGGAAACTGTGGCATCAGGTGTGAGAGTATTGGTAGGGGGTGGGAGAAACGGGAGAAGGAACAGAGGAGGAAGTAAGTGCGTTTGAAATAAGGGTGGGGGTGGAGATCGTAACGAAGGTGAAGGGGATGGATTTTTGGCAGGAGACTGACGACTAAAGTTGATGATGTGTTGTGTAAGCTTGTTGCCTGACGTAAGTTTTCCAGCAAGATTCATGTGGAGACCATGCCGGGTGAAGTGTTTTGCTGAGAGCAAATTCATTACAAAAAGTGTAACATTTGTTTCTCTTAATCTGGGATGGGATAATCACTGATAGGTGATGTTAGAGCATTATTGATGAGCTGCCCCGTTGTCGGGCTGTACCCATTGTACATAATGCGGAGCACTCACTAGTGGCACTGTTTTCACAAAGCACAAGAGTTACGTTGGTTCACAGATTTTCCTGTCACACGGTTATTACTGTTTATAACGATAAGAGCGATCTGTTCGGTTCGGCAGCCAACCTCGGGTTGTATTGTGTTCGTCCTTTCACTCTCTATCATCATCATATCGTGTCATCCTCACAGTTTCCATACCGTTACGTCTCATTTGGTGTAAAAATCGTGTTCGCCTGACCCCTTGCGAGGTCTCTTCGAACAGTGGGCTTCCAGTGGGGTTTTGTTTGAGGTTTTTTGACTCCTCTCCCCCGTACGGGAAGGGAATAAGGAGTCTGGGTTGTAAGGTTGGCGGAAGGGTTAATTTATCTATGGAGGGAGGGGGTGTTTTATTAAGGTTGTAGATGACGGGGGAGGGAAGGGGCCGGACCGGAATGGGAGGGGATAGAGTGGGATGAGTGGGAACAGGTGAACAAGGATTTAGTCCGAGTTTTTGTTGTCGACGATATGTACAGAGTGTCAGTCATTCTGTCAATTCGTTGTCGGTTTAATTTGTCGTTGTTAGTTTTGTCCTCTGGCTAAGGTGATAGGAGGGGGAATTTGGAGGATATCTAAGGGATACTTTTGCCGGGTGTGTCGGGGTGGGTTTCTGAGGATGTGGTGGTGAGGAAGGATGAGGTTTCGGAATAGGGGGTTGTTGATGTATTTTTTGATTTGGGATATTGCGGAGTTTTGAAGGTGTGTGAGGGAGTGGGGTATTTTTTGGATGTCGTGTGGAGTTGCAAATGGTGTACATGGGTAGGCGGAAGATGAGGCGGATGTTGTGGTTTTCCACATGGGTTAGTATGGTGCGTTTGGTGTGGGATGTAGCGAACCAAGTGGAATGGGCATGTTAAGATGGGACGGATATAGGAGTTGTAAGTTTGGATTTTTCTCTTGGTGGGTATGTGGGGATTGGCAAGGATAAGATATAAAGTATTGTTGATTCTGGTTGCTTTGACGGTAATTTTGTGGATGTGGTGGGACCAAAGGAGTCTGCGGGAGAAAGTTATGCCAACGTAGGATATTTCAGTGCCCAGGGGATTGGATTGTTTCCAATGATTACGGGAGGAGGGTGGATGGGTATGTTTTATAGGAGAAAAGGATTGCTTGGGATGGGCTTTTGATAATGGAGTTTTGGGAAGCCCAGAGGTGGAAGTTGTTTAGGTATTCTTCGAGGTAGAATAAGGATCGGTTAAGGGATCGGAAGGAAGGTAGGAAAGCAAGGTCACCGGCGTAAAGGAAAGTTTGTAGTCCTGGTGTTGGTGGAACGTCATTTATAAAAATGGAAAAAAGGATTGGCACAGCGCCTTGTGGGACGCCGGCTTGTATTGGGTAATTGGGAGAGGTTTTTGATAGGTGTCTGATGTGAAAGGAGCGATGACTTAAATAGCTTTGTAGTAGGGTGCGAGTATGATCGGGGATGTAGGGTCGGATTTTCATGAGAAGGATTGGATGGGAGACTGTGTCGTACGCTTGGGTGAGGTCTGTCAAAATGGCAGGGATTTCTTTTCTATCTTGTAGTGGAGTGGCGATGGCTAGAAAAAGGTGTAAAGTTTGGAGGGCCGCCGAGCGACCTTCACGGAAACCAAATTGTGTGAAGGTAATTATGGGATCGAGAAGTGGTGTTAGACGAAGAAGTATCTTTTCGAATAATTTGTCAAGGATGGGTAGTAGGCTGATGGGAGGGTGGTTAGATGAGCGCCGATGATCCTTGACAGGTTTGGGGACAAGATAACGCGAGCGATCTTCCAGATGGTGGGGAAGTAGGCTAGTCTCAGGCAGGAATTGAGGATTAGGGTAATCAGGTGTATTGCATTTTTCTTAGGTGGGTGAGTTGAGATGAGAGGACTCATTAAGTATCTGTTTAATTTCTGCGTCGTTCGTCGTGTAAGTCTGTTGGTCGGGGATAGAGGTGGAGTTTCAAGGAAGCGTTCGGTCAGGGATTGGGTGAATGTATTGGTGATGGTTTGGGGGTCAAATGTTTCGGTATTGTTGGTGGTTAGGATAGGGGAAATGGAAGTAGGGTGGTTCCTGAATGACTTTATGACTTTATGGATATTATTGGGTTTGCTTTTGTCAGATTGTAGTTCGTCATACTTGTGTGTCTCGTGATGTTTAAGAAGGTTGTGTATTATCTTTTTGCGTTATTTTCAGTTCTCGTTTGTCGTTGTCTAGTTTGTATTTGTTGGTCCGTCGTTTATGTCGTAGAATCGTAAGGATTTCGTCAGGGAGGGTGAAGTGTGTATTTCTGGAGTTGGATGTGGTTTTCCGATATGTTTGTTTTATGTGGTAGGTAAGGTGATTTATGGAGTTGTCTATGGATTGGGTGGTCAGGATATCTGAGAGAACGTGTATCTTCTTAGACAGTATGTGTTTAACTTTTTATATTGATGGGGGTTCGGGAAGCATGTAGTTGGGGGTTGAGGAGCTGGTGAAAAGTAGTGGGAGGTGGCCAGATAGGTCGTACAGGTCGTTTTCCGGGTGGGGGATGGTTATTAGTATTTGGGAGGAATGGAGGATAATAACCAGGATGTCGTAGGGAATATGTCGAACAAGGTGGGTAATTTCAGTAGATACTTTTATTTGAATTTGGGGGTTTGTCTATGAAATGTTCGAGCGCCATCCTTTCCTAGTCATGCAGCCCCATGAGGTCGATTTACTGTTGAGCTCGCCTGTGATAATGAAGGGCTAGGGAAGGTTTTTATGTGTGTCTGGGCTGGAGTCGGGGATCGGTGTGTGTGGGGGCTTTGTAACAGGATATCAGAAGTATTTGAGATGTGGAGGATCCAATAGCGACTGCAGTGCATTTTAGGACGGCTGTTGGAGGGAGGTGGTAAGGGGTGTGTGGGATGGATCGTGGGATGAGGATTGCAGTTCCGCCACGAACCGATGAGGTTCGGTCGGTTCTTGTTGTGGTGTAGTTCGGGATGGAAAATGATCTGTCAGGTGTCAGACACGTCTCTTGTAAGAATAGAATCCCAATGGAGTAATCTTTAAGGAATTGGGTGAGGATGGGTTTCTTCTGGTTTATGCCACCTCGCGATTTTGGGAGGGGGAGCCATTAGTTGAGGATTCCAACTAATTTGATTCATGTTGTAATGAGTTAAGTGATGATGTCCTCTGGGCCTTTGAGGATTTCGAGGAGGGGTTTTAAGTCGAGGATTATCTTTTTGACTGTGGCGTTTTGAAGAAGGGAGAGGAGGTCTTTTATATCTTGGGTAGTTGATGGAGTAGTTTGTTGTTGGGCTGTGGGGTGTTGGGTTTGGCTTAGGTTGGTGGCAGAGGCGTAAGATTGGTTTTGGGGTCATAGGGGGGGGAGTTTTGGAGTGAGTTGGTTGGGGGTGGATTGCTTAATAATTTGGTCATCTGTGCGTAACGTTTTTCTCCTGCTTTCACAGTGAAGGAGCATGGGGGTCGTAGCCAGGGAGGTTTACGGAGCAGTTGATGCATTTTGGGGTGAATGGTTTGTCAGATGTATGGGATGGACAGTCTTGAGTTGGATGGGAACCATCGCAGAGGGCGCAAGTCGCTTGTGTCCTGCAATAGGCCTTCTTATGGTACAGTCTTTGGCAATTTCTGCACTGGGTGTTCCATCTATCATCTTGTAGTCTTCAAGGGTCACTGTAAAGTAGTCAATGTATCTTAGTTTTTTCTTTATGTCTATCATTTTTTTCTCCACTGTGTACAGGCCTATTGTTGTCAATATCCCGTCGGCGACTCGTCGTTGCATCTCAGTGATGTGCTGTGAAGTAGTTTTAAGGGCGGTCAAGTTGTTTTTGATGGCAGTCAAGTCGTATTTAGCCGGGAGTCCTTGGATTACACATATTTTTCTGTTTGCCTGTAGCTTGGTTGAAGTGGTACGAGATGGTGGTAAAGAATAGTGATTTTAGTCTGGGGGCTCTAGAGATCTGGTCCAGGCAGTCCCTTATCTTCCCGTGGGCAGTCACAGTCATTGGTTGAATTACCAATTCTGTCTGAGTACACTTGGCTGTCAGGTGGATATTACAGTTAGTCTTTAATTCAGTTCTGTTGGATCAAAGATTGTCGTCAAGTCAATTCTGAAAAGTCCGATTCGTTATTTGTTGTTTGGTTTTGGATTTGTCGTTTGTTGGGACTATGATTGATCAGGTAATGGTTCATTAATTGTGTTTAGTTCTTCAGGGGTTCCGGAGTCCGTTTGCTAGGGGCCCAATTGGGAGAGAGGGTTAACGAGGTTCAAGGATTCGACAGGTTTGCTTTCGTGTGGAGGTTGGGGTTTGGCTCCTTTTGTAACCACACGGAAGCCGTCATCCGTCAAGAAAATTTTGGATGGTTGGTCCTGGGAGGAGTCAAGAGAGCGTCGGAAGTTGCGCTGCGTTTGTCGGGATACCTCATCGCTGGCGTTGGAGGTCCCCGCAGGTGGTCCATCGGTCATCTCTTCGTCTGACATCTCCGCGTCCGAGGGCGGCAGTGGGTGGAGCTGCGCCTCCTCCAGAAGTAGTTTGTTCTGCTCCCGGAAGCGGTGTTTGCTCTCCGCAAGGATTCTTCTAAATACACTCTTTGGGGTGTTGACAAGTGAGAAGCGCCTCCGGTCGATAGCTTATGCTGTTTAGAGAAGAGAGAAGTTATCAAAACTAAAGTAAATACTTAAAGAGCTTGGATTACACTGCTGGCTCAATAAGCGTGGCATTGATGATATCGTGATCTTCACTGCACGGTCGCTGCTCGTTCAATACGTGGCTCTTTGGCGAGATCGTGGTATTTTCCAAGCAATAGTTACAACCGGTAAAAGCAATAGTGGTACTAATGATCTAAAATAGCCTTAAATAACAAAACAAACACACTTGGCGCACAAAAACTTACATGGGTGACTTAATTAGGCATTCCATTTGATCGAAGGATGCGCTGACATTAAAATGCAGGTGAATTCGATGAAAATTACAGCAAAGAGTTCGGCCCTTACGACCTCTTTGGGGAACCTACACTCCTCTTGAAACTTCGCTTGTCACTATATAAAACGTGTTGCCGTCCTGTGGCCACCTACGCTGCGGCAACGTGGTGGACCACAGCAGGGAAGTACAAAGATCGTAGAAGTTGCAGCAACTTGCTTAATGACACTGCACAAGGCAGATTATAAATCATGAAGACACCGAAATCCACAGTATAGAACAAATGTCTACGGCTCATAGCATGCCCTCCGTTTCGGAAACGATTGAAAGAACTGAGGAAGGAATGTGAGTACTTCATTCAGTGCTTGAAGCATCTTTCGTTAAACGAAGTCTATAAAGCTTTTCAAACCAACGAGACTCTGGAAACGCTAAGACAATTATTCCAACACGTCCTCACTATAGGACGAAGAAGGCAAGCACTTTCCTCGGATATTTTGAGGGCGTAGCGCTAAACAACGTCCAGTTTGGTTATTCACTACCAGTACCGTGTTGGAGGCTGTTATAAGCTGTGTAGCGTGCGACTCACTGGCTGTTTAGGGCAACTTACCAACGTTTTAGAGTGACATGGAAATTTCTTACCAAATTGATGGAAAAACGAAATCCGCTGCGGCATGCAGCAGGACGACTTGGGGCCGGCGCCGAAAGAAGCTACCAGTAAATGCTCAGGGACAGAACTAATAATTACACCCAAGACGGTAATGGCACACAATAGAATTCGAGACAGACTTGAGCAACGGTCAACGGCGAGAGCAACGGACGAGACTTGGGAAAAGCACGTTATAAAAGGACTCCCACCAAACCCGCCAACAGACACCATTAAAGACACTCTGACTGCCCACCAACTTACAATCTTCCATGTTGCCGAGATGCAGAAACGCGACGCTGACGGACAACTGCAACTCCACTGGGAATCTACACTATAGAGATTCAACGACGAGACATTGCTAAAACTAAACAGACTGTTAAGTACATAGGACATTACAGCATTAAGCTGGAGGACTACAAACCGACTGACAGAGTACCACAATGTAAGAACTGCCAAAAACTTTACCACACCAGGACTTTCTGCAGACGACCAACCACCTGTGCCCTCTGCTCTGGAAACCACGCCTCAGAGAAATGCCGTAACGCCCAGACAGACAACTTCACACCAACTTGCTGCAACTGTAAACTTAACCACCCTCTTTCGACCCCATCTGCCAGTATATCGCCAACGCCCGTACCCTCCGAAACACACCACTACAAAAAACCACCCCAACACCAGCACAACACACTAATGTACAATCCACCACTTCCTTCCCTCATCTCCACCCACAAACCCACTCCTAATCTTCAGTAACCTCCAACGTACCCTCCAACACACAATCACCAAACACCAAACCAACCCCAGCAACCTCTTCTGAAGATCTCACTGAACTTTTGAACCTCTTAAAATCATGCGACCTCAAGAAAATTCTATCCTCAATCACCAATCGTCACCATCCTCAAAGACCCAGGAGACATCCTAACTAAATTAATCCAAGCCGCCATTAAATTAGTTGAAATTTTTAACTAAATGGCTAAGTCCCCACGTTTCCTCACCCTCTCATCCTGGAACGCCGAGGCGGACTAAATTCCAAAAAAACCCTCCTTTCCCAATTCCTAAAAGACTACTCCGTCGGGATCCTATGTATCCAAGGAACATGGGTAAAACCCTCGATACCTTGCTCCATCCCCAAATTCACGGTCCTCCGTACCGACCGACTTACCACTACCAACGGCGGTACGGCTATCATTATCCGCAACCACATTCCCCACTCCACCTACCCACTCCCTCCCACCACCGCCCTAGAATGCTCTGCCGCTATCATAGGAACACCTTCAACACCCATCATCATCATATCTGCCTACAAAAGAGCATCCATACTCATCCCAATATCAGACCTCTTAATCCTACTCAATTTTCCCCTCATTCATTCTTTGTGAGAATCTCAATAGCAAATGTATCCACTGGGGCTGCAACACAACAAACTTGACAGGACAGACCATAGAGAGATACCTCGACTCACACCCATTCATGATACTAACATGCCCCTCCGAACCTACCCACTACATTCACGGAAACCCACAGGACATTTTGGACATAATAATCCATTCCTCAACTCTTCATACTTCTAACCCAAACCCCAAACTCGACCTATACCACATCTCCGATCACCTCCCACTTATTTTCACCAGCACCTCCACAACCCCGTACCTCACAACTCACCGTCCTATAAAATCAACACCCAACTGGAAGCAGTTCACACACATCCTCTCCAAAAATATTCATGTTCCCCCCACCATCCCAACACCAAGTGACATCGACAAATCAATCACCTACCTGACACGACAAAAACGCATACAAAAAGACAACCAAAATCCAAACGAACATCCACCCAATCCTCCCAGACGAAATTGTAGAAACAATTAGACTAAAACGACCAGCACAAAGACGTTTCCACAAATTTAGACGAGACAAAGACAAAAAACAACTTAAACACCTACCACGACATATACACCGACAACTGACACAATATGAAGCCCACAAATACGACGACCTACTAAGCAATAAAAGCTGCCCCAACGACATTCACTAAGTCATCCGAGCGGTCAGAGCAAACCCTACCAAAATAACCCACTTAAAAAACAAATAATACACTCACCCTGGACCCTCAAGACATCACCAACACCCTCGCCCAAACCCTAGCCACAAAACTCCTCCCCCAAACATCCCTATCCCAGATTCCGTAATCCTAAACTACCTTCAAACACCAAAACCACCCATCCACTCGCAACCATTCACCACCAGTAACCACAAAATATCCCAAATTATCAAAACCAGCAAATCACCCGGTCCCGACGGAATCTTCCCTGCCCAACTACACCACCTCCCAAAAAATGCATTAGACCTACTAACTAAAATTCTAAAGTCCTGCTTCCCGACTTCTTATTTCCCTACCTCATGGAAAACCGCCCGCGTTACAATGCTCCCGAAACCCGGCAAAGATCATCAGATTCCTTCCAACTACCGCCCAATTAGCCTACTTCCAACACTCAGCAAACTTTTCCAAAAAAATAATTCTTCTCAGACTTCACCCTATCCTAAACCCAATCATCTGTCCTGTCCAATTTGGCTTCCGAGAGGGCCGCTCGGCGGCCCTTCAAACCTTAAACTTTGCCCTATCCATAGCTACACCGCTTCATGACAAAAAAGAAATTTCCTGCATCTTCTCCGACCTCACCCAAGCTTTCGACGCCGTTTCGCACAGCATTCTCCTAATGAAATTTATTCCTTACGTTCCAACCTACCTCTACTCCCTCATTCAAAATTACTTAACAGACCACTACTTCTTTGTGAATTATTTTCAACATACTTCTCCGAAACACCAAATCCAGGCCGGCGTCCCACAGGGCGCCGTGCTCTCACCTACCCTCTTCTCTCTCTATGTTAACGACATCCCACCAACCAACGGTGTCAAAGCATTCCTTTACGCTGATGACTTTGCCTTCTTAGCTTCCTATCGATCCCTCAATTACTCCCTTTTCACAACTCCAAAAAGCAATAGATACCCTCCGCTCCTGGGCCCAAGCCAACAACATAACCCTGAACCCATCAAAATTTCAAGCAATAATTTTTTCAAATCGCAGAAACCCGTCCCTTCCCCCTCTTCTTATTAACCAACAACCTCTCCCCTGGCAAGACCAAATCAAATATTTAGGTCTTCAATTCTCCCGACGCCTCCTATGGACCCCACACATCCAAGAAACCACGATCAAAACTCATAGACTAATCAACGCACTCGTCCCTCTCTGCTTACATCACCTACTTCTTACCAAAAGAAAACTATCCCTTTACTACACTTACATCCGCCCAATCATTACCTACGCTCACCCGATTGGTCATGCACTTCCTACACCAACTACCTTCAAATCACCAGACTAGAAAATAGAATTATCAAACTTATTTTCAGACCTCCCATCTACACCCGACTGAACGACATACGTACCCTTCACAACATCCCCCACATAGCAACCTATATTCACATCTCTGTACAAAACAGCGTTCGTAACTTCCTCTCTGATCCATCATATAATCACCTACTCACTTCCCATCTGCTTATACTTGCAAACCCACCAAGACATACAACCAAAAAAACATTCCCTCGACATTCTTCAACTTCCACCACCACCCCCTTAACTTCAGAGGGCGCAAAAGACAGTAACACTACTTACAGACAAGATATTAAAGTACCATAAGACTAACTAAAAGACAACAATATTACTTCCAGACAAACTATTAAATTACCGGCTATAGTACCGCAATATCAAAATAAAAACCAAAACAAAAATTCCGTTCCTTTTTCACACTTTCCTTTCTCTCAACTTCCTATCTTCCCCTTCTTCTCTCCGTCATTCCACCCTCTACTTCAAACAAAATAACCCGTCACACCCTAACAAAATAAATCCATCTCTTTTCTACCCACCCTGCTACCCAATCCCCGTCTTGTATGGGGAAGAGGCGCATCACAACCTAGAACCAACCAAACCAACTACAAAACAGAATGAAGAGCCCCAACCGGAGCAGGCATTCTGAATCAACAAAACACCTTCTCTCTCTCTCTCTCTCTCTCTCTCTCTCTCTCTCTCTCTCTCTCTATTTCTCTCTCTATTTCTCTCTCTTTCTATTTCTCTCTCTATTTCTCTCTCTATTTCTCTCTATTTCTCTCTCTCTATTTCTCTCTCTCTATTTCTCTCTCTCTCTATTTCTCTCTCTCCCTCTCTCTCTCTCTCTCTCTCTCTCTCTCTCTCTCTCTCTCTCTCTCTCTCTCTCTCTCTCTCTGGTTATTGACTAAAGTCCGACGGAAACACGCAACAGCCACTTACACATAACAGTAAAACGCGAAATGTCGCAACATCAAAATAACTGCAACATCAAAATCACATAAATCTTCGGCTAAGGCGAAAAAATGCGTGTTTGCGTTACTTCTGTCATCACGGAATCTTTATTAATCTAAGGGCAAAGAGAAATCTGGTAGTCATTGTTACAGCTTCGTCGAAGGATCCTTAGGTGAAATTTAAGTGTCTAAATTAAACCAGTAGATATCTCAGATAATATTGACGCCGGGAAACCAACGATAATTTTAGAAAAGCGAATTCCAAATGCCACTAAAGAAGAGGAATCTCGACAGGACGGAAGATATATTGCGCAGAATATTGAATGAGTTAAAAGAAATTCGATAGGAGGCATACAATTTTCGTGAAAATAGAAATTTCATAATAGATATGGAAACAGACAATATAAAGACAGACATTAATTTGAGACAAATTACTTTACAAATTACTGAATTTGTGGTGTTTCATAAAAAATTGGGATCTCTTCAAAAACAAAATGACAAAGGGACAAAATTATGGAAGTGTTAAGCAAATCCGTGAATGAATCTAAAATAATTGTATAAGATTTGGCGACAGAGCTTTTGCAACTAATTGAAAATGATCTTTTATTAGGATTTGAGAATAGTGCAGAGGTACAGTTTACAAGCGATCTTTCATGTAATTTTTTTCATATTAACAAAAAAGAGTAAAAAACGTAGCTACACTAAACTGTTGATATTTGCATCGTTCATTCCCGGAAGTATATTTTACGCTGATTATAATTTTGAAATTAAAAAAAAACAGTTCATATCTCGTACAGAGGTAACACACAAGGCTATTCAGTGTTTGGAACTTTTGATCAGGATTATAATATTAACAAATTCGATGATTCATTGGTATGTCCTATATCAGGTACTGTAAGAACGTATTTGAACAAATCTAGGTATGAAAGAAATTAATTGTGAAAGTAAAACTTAACACATAAAAATACGTTTAAATGAGTATACAGAGATGGCGACGTCACAAATAACTAGTATATACTAGTAAATTACTTCTAACATCCTAAGGTCCTTGATACTGAAAAAAATCACAGAAATATGTCTGCCTGTCTATAAACAGCGGTAATGAGAGGTTTCACCAAAATTGATATTCCCCAATTGATCTGTCTGGTGTTGAGGCCCCTTAAATTTAATACAGGTATTTTGATTTTGAAATGTACTTTACAATAAACCCATGAGACATTTTCAAAGCTTTTAGAAAATTGCACCAAATTTGTGAATATACTTTGTTGTCGGGTACCGTAAAGGTCATTTAAGGTAATGGAGCAAGTCTCGTTTTTGTTAAAATCCCCAATTTTTAGAAAATTGCAAAAGTTCCTTTCCTACAACAAAGATATTGAAAATATTTTTTTTATGAAATATATTCTTTAAGGACAGAATATGAAATATGGCTATGTACAATTTTTTGAAATTTGAGTAGTTTCCACGTAGTTTTGCGTAAAATGTTGGCAATTTTTATTTTTTAAATATTTTTTTCTTAAAAACGGCATTATATTTTTTAAATATAATTTTGATCTTGGATGGTGTAAAGAACACTTATTTGAATAGTGCAGGTCTCTTGGTTTTAAAAATCCCCCATTTTTCGAAAATGGCGAAAATTCAAAATTGTAACGGCCTTTTTCTACAACTGCAGTTATGAACATTATTTTGTTTCTTAATGGAATGTGTTGATCTGAAACAGATCCTCAAATAACGTGATATTCAATTTTCCAAAATATGAATATTTTTTGTTTAATTTTGTTTCAAACAGGTTATTAGTAAATTTTAAACAAATGTTTTGTCAGAAACGGCCTTGAATTTTTTCTTTACCTTTTTTCACGTATGTTGCAAAGAACGCTAAAGAAAATGGTTCTGGTCGCATTTTCGGCGCACTCGCTGTATGTTTGAAAATTGGATAAGTCGGAATGGTGAATTCGAATTTCCCGCGATTCGTTTAAGGTGGTGCTGTAACACTTTGCTATCTCATTAACAAGCAGATTAATTTCGAATACTTATTTCACTCTTGTTTATGTAAAAAAGCAAATGGTAAGTATTTTTATATAATTATTTCTATCGTTGATGATTTCGTATTGTCGTGTAATTGTAAACTTCTCATAATAAGCTTAAAATTAGCTTTTTATTCGATAGTATTAGTACTAAGCGTACCAAACTTTTATAGTATTTTTAACAAATTTACATGTTAGTGACAATGTTCACAATTGGAAAGGTTATGCTAAAATTGAGAAATATTTATCTGACTTATCTTCAAATATTTCATATTATTTTAATTTAAACGATTTAAATGTAATATGAAAGAACATTTATTACACCTATTTCACTCATGCCTGCCCGTGTCTTAAGCAAAATATATTCAAATTAAACCTATGTGATTACCAATTTTGCACTCCGCTGTAATCACTTTGTTTACTTTTTTTGTTACCGATAGCAATTTTTTATGTCCATAGTTTGTGAGCATTAAGATAATATTAAAACATGTTATTGTACAATAATGACCATCGATGAATAATAAAATAAAACTGGTTCAACAATTTTTTACGCTAAACGTTCCGAAATATTTAATTTCTTCATCAGGGCTTACTCATAATCATAAAGGTAAAGTTGAAATGAGAATTTACCTTTATGATTATTAGTAAACCTGATGAAGAAATTAAATATTTCAAAACGTTGGCGCTACTAATTGTTTCTCTAAACACAATGACCAATCCCGTGAACCAATTTTATTTTATTAAAATGGGTCGTTTTGGTAATGTTTCTAACTCTGAATATATCATTAAATATTCAGGACATGTCTTATAAAAAGGGATCAAAAATAATTATTTTATTTTCAGCATTTCAGCATTTTCAAATGCATACTATTTAACTGCGGGTTTATTGAACATTTTTGAAATTGAAATATTACTAAATTTATTTTATGGTAGAATAATATCCATTATTGTGGCTTAGTTCATTTTTATTCTAAGTAGTTTAATATTCTTAAAGAAAAGTCCGTTAGTTTTTGAATATTAATGCTGTTTATTGCACAAAGTCTATCATAGGTTGCTTACTTAATTTGTGACGATATACTATTAACTTTTTACATGTAATATTTCACATTGTTTTCTCAATTTTTAAGCAATATTTTCCATTTCAAAATGATCCTTAAAATCTAGGACAACGAATGTTTTGACATCTTCGAAGAAGTTTTAACTTTTTGTATAAATCATGAAAAATTGGGGTAGAAATTGAATCAAATAAAGCTGGTTCTCTTTTTTGTCTCTGTAATTACATTTCCATTAGGATAAAACAATTCTAAATTGCTGATACGTGTGAGTATTCTTTTGGCCACAACAATTTCCTGAAATGGCAAATCCCCTTGACTTCGGTTCGAGAATTTATAAATATTTTGAATCGGCTGGTTGCTTTTCGTTCCAGTCTTCAGGAAGGAAAATATTGGAAAAATACTATTTTTCATTTCTTAACCAAGCAAAAATCCTTATCACAGAGCAGGTACGAGTGTCCGCTAACTAAAAATGTATGTTCTATTTTTTTTACAGAGAAATCTGAGATGTTGACAATGAATTGGCATAGTAGAGCTACTTTTATGTTTCTATTCTGTCCTCCACATTGATCAAAGTAGTACATAATTAGTTTCTCAGTCCTGATAGAATTGCGTATGAAATAGTGCACATGTGGCGTCATTGCCGAGGCAATAAATCACAGACTTGAACGGTTTGTAATTTATTGAGTATTTATTTGAAATATGCTCCAACACCTCAATATTATTTACAATAATTACAATAAACAATATTGACCCGTTACCAGAAGGAATGTTCCTGGTCACCACCAACAACCCTATCCTGATAATTTGATATCTTATTTCGTGTGATGCACCAGTAGCCTACGTGAGCATACTAGCGAGTATGTCGCTTCTCCCGTCTCGTCGTGGCACGCCGGCTTCAGTTCCCTGCCTCAGTAACCTATACATTGAAATAATAATAATAATAATAATAATAATAATAATAATAATAATAATAATAATAATAATATTTATTTGGC
>BOPP01000119.1:3969373-3979452 GCA_017312745.1 Gryllus bimaculatus | reverse complement strand
TTTCCAATCGTTAGGCACGCTACAATTATTTATGCTTATTTCAAATAATCGCGTCAAGTATGTAATCAAATGCAGCGCCGCGCACAACCCACACGACTTCCTACCGACCCGCCCAAGAATCAGAAGGAGTTTTGGTTCAGGGTCCGTTTATATTACCTTCTGGGCCCGCTGACGGAACTGCGTCATCTCGCTGTTTCCGCCGGAGCGTTTCCAAAGCCAGGATGTCTACGGGTTCACAAGTTTGCCCCAAGTGCCCCAGTTGTGGTTCACAAGTGGCCACCCACGACACGGTACCCCTTCACTTCCGCTCCCTAGGTTTGTCATTGATCAGCCCGGCGTCTCTTCCCGCCAGCGCTGTCCATGAGCATGAAATGCACGTGGCTAATATTTTGTCACGTTTGTACAAGGCGACTGATATGACGCCACACACACAAGAACTAATTTCGAATTGGCTTCCATACGGCAAAACTGAAATACTGTGCCATGTGTTCACATTGTTTCACGCAGAATACACAAGTATACGAGTAACACACGCTTAATCATAGTCAGTATATCGGCGGTTGAGTGCAACAATAATGTCAACGTTGCTAAATTAGTCACAACCTTCACATATCAACATTCATTGCTTAAAAAACCGCTGGAGCTCTCAGTGCCTCAAATATAAATTGATTATTATGTTATCAGTTAATGTCAATAACTCAAATTCACAACAAATGCGGGTTAAACCGCTTGAGCACTCAGTGTCTCAAATATAAATTGACAGAACAAACTACGATTACTGGTACAAATGAAGAAGTTACACATTTTTGAAGGTCGGACAATTCAAATGCAAAGATTAGATGGTGGAGAGTTCAAAGAATATGGTACCAAAACTATGTGGAACGGTACAGCCAAATTTATGTAATAAAATATTTTAATGAGTACGAACCATACGAAATTGAAGTTTCACATAGAACATTTTCCGTTTCATATAAAACGGCAACAGTTTTGAGTAATATTTCTCTTTACCGTACTTTCCGTGAATTAAATTATCCACTCGATTCATTTAATGTGTTAATTCTTGAAATACTCGTACATACATGTCACAAAGTGCTGTGATATTACTTACGGTACTTCCTATCGATATTATATAATTTGATTATTATATATTTGATTATTTGAAATGTTCATTGCTGAACGGCTACATAATGAGAGAGCGACTTAATGTTAATTCAACGTTAATGTTACAATCTTATCTACGTTCAAAACAATGGTATTTTCAAATTTAATATAGTCGGAAAGGATGTATATACAGATATTCATCAGGTAATGATATTGTAATTTCGAAAGATTTCGTAATGCAATTATGTTTTGGGTAGTCTTTAGCTCTGGATGTTCTATTCATGTTATCCTTGCTTGTCTGTCTGATGTGCTGGAAATAATGCGAACAGTTACAAATAATGTCATTATGTTATTAAACCTGCGTTAAAATGTTAGTTCAAGCATTTTTTCTAATCACATTTTGGCACGAATTTGAAATTTTAAAACTGATAAAATTGGGTTTTATTTTCACTTTATTTATTTGACTAGAGGGCAAGTTTTGTAATGCTGCGCGAAAAAACGGCAAATGTTTGGCAGAAAAACTCTTATTGCAGGGCCCTAATAACAAAAAATAGATATATACAGTTGGTAAATTTAGAAAAAATCCTCTAACACGAAGTGCAGCTAGAATCCATGTTTTTTAGGTCTTTGATACCGGAAAATCGATTGACAGCAAAACATCTGTTTACCTGTCAGTGACCAACGCTAAACCGGCGACCTTAGCTGATTTTCTTCTACATTGCTATTCCCCAATTTACCTGACTGACCCCTTTGCACTTGAAATCGACACTTTAATTTTGGGGGTACTTTACATGAAACCCTTGAAACACTCAAAATTTAAAAAAAATGGTTCCATCTTTTTTGATAAAATTTAACTGTTGGATAGTGTAGGTAGGGATGTTTAAGAGAACGATACAGATCTCATGTTCGTTAAAATCTCAGATCTTTGGAAAATTTCAAATATTCAAAAAATTTTCGGAGTCTTCCTACATCTAAAATGTTATAGGTAGAGATTTTTTGGTAAATGAAATCTGTGCTTTAACTATAGATTTTGAAATAATGTCATGTATAATTTTTCGAAAATTTGAGTACTTTTCACGTAATTTTGCACGAAAGTACGGGCGAGAAAGTACGTACTGATTTAGATCCATTAGTTTTTCACTATCATCCCCATTGTTTTAAAATTTTAAAAAAAGTATTCTGGAAAGTTATGAGACACATTCTAGCAAGAAAACGGAGACAGTATCCAACATTATTGCCGGGCGTCGAAAATCAATTTCATTAACATATTTATCTTTTTTATTTGAATTTGGAGCCAAAACTGGTTGACAAAAA
Organism: Gryllus bimaculatus; assembly: GCA_017312745.1. NCBI lineage: Eukaryota > Metazoa > Arthropoda > Insecta > Orthoptera > Gryllidae > Gryllus > Gryllus bimaculatus. The sequence continues at coordinate 3,977,037 of BOPP01000119.1, read as the reverse complement.
TTCCATAATATTCAGTTATTTTCCCCTGCCCCTACAGGTTTTTTTCTGCCTGATACCCTTTTAGAAAATGAGAAAAAGTAAAATGTAAGAAACAAGTTTCTCATTGTATCTCTTGAACAGATTGCCCAAGGATGCTGTTTTTTGGGAATCTAAGGCATTTTTTATTCTCTAAAAGAGTATGAGTATCGGGATTTTGTTTAGGGGCACTTTCCTCTCATATTTCGGCTATATATTCTTTCCAAAAAATTGTACACAACTTCATTTCAAAATCTATTTTAAAGGAACAGATTTAATTAAGAGAATAATCTCTATCTTTGATATTTTAGTTGAAGGAAGGCTAAAAAATTGAATTTTTGGATTTTCGAATAATTAGAGGGTTTCAACGAAAATGAGATCATCACCATTCTCTTAAGTGTTTTTCACTCTATCCAAACCAAAATGTAATCAAAACATTTAGGATATTTTTTTAAAAATATCCCAGAGGCTTAATGTAAAGTATCCCCCCAAAATTAAATTATCGGTTTTAAATTCAAGGAACAGTGACATCAGCCAGATGTTGAAGAAAATAGACTTTTTTATTTAATTTTATTTATTTTCATTCGGAAGTACATAGTTCAGCTACATCACTTTATCATATGTATTGTATGACTTACAAATATTCTTTAAACCTATCTAAAAACTAACTCTAGCTACAGGAAGGGGTAGGAAGCTTCAATCTGCACCTGCTCTTCACAATTGTTGGAAAATATGTTTAGCAAGGCATTTAAAGGGTAACGGTTTTTTATTCGTGTTGGAGTATAGTCTGTTGAGGCGAGGTTGTATTGGCTGATGTGTGGTATAGAATTGATATTTGAATAAAAGTTATTGGAGAGATGAGCTATGTGTTTAATGATGGATTTTATATTCAATTCTTTTTGTAGTTGTTTGTTGGATATAAACCATGGTGCGTGAGTTGCTAAACGGAGAAATCTATTTTGTATTATTTGCAGTTTATTTATGGTTGTGGGTGATGCGTTCGTCCATACGGGGCATGCGCATAACATTAATGGTCTGATTATTGATTTCTATATTGCTGTAGCATTGCCTATTGATAGGGAGTTTTTTTAGTTTATTAGAGGTTTTAATTGGGCTATTTTGCGTTTTGCTTGTTGAGTTTTGATTGTAATATGGGAGTTCCAGTTCAGTTTTGTATCTAGGTTTAGCCCAAGGTATTTGACTGTTTGAGAGTGAGGAGTCCATGGAATTGTGTTGTTGATTGTAAAAGGGGCAGGGAGTGTAGAAGTGCTTAAGTGATAATATTTTGGCAGTGGATTTTGTTGGGTTTAGTTTAATTTTTCATATTGTTGACCAGTTATCTATTTTGTCTAGATGTTTTTGTATTTTTTCACTAATGATTTTAATTGAATGGCTGGATTTGTAAATTACTGTATCGTCTGCAAATTGTGCTATGTGGGTCTGGTTTGTGGTCGGGGTATCTGACGAGTAGATATTAAATAGAGTTGGTGAAAGTGGGGAGCCTTGTGGAAGGCCTGCTTGTATTTTACGGGGGTTAGAATTGTGTTTTTCTACTGTCACTGTGAATGTTCTATCTGTTAAAAAATGTTTTATAATGATGACCAGGTAGAGTTGTGGTCCAATTGCTTGCAGTTTAAATATAAGGCCTTGCTGCCAAACTCTGTCAAAGGCTTGTGATATGTCCAGGAAGGTTGCTATTATGTGTTTTTTATCTTGGTATGCTGAATGGATGTGTTCAGTTAGTCTAAGAAGTTGGTGTGAAGTGGACACTTGATTAATAAAGCCAAACTGATGTTTGGGTATGTTTTGTGTCTTGTTTAAATAATTGTTTAATCTTTTCAGAATTATTTTTTGAAAAATTTTTGACAGAGTTGGAACAAACTGATTGGCCTGTCACTTTCTGGATTACTGTGATTTTTATTTGGTTTTGGGACAGGAATAATTTTTGAGTTTTGCCAAAGTATTGGATAGTAACCAATTCTTAATATTGAGTTTTAAATATTATTTATGAAGGCTATTGTTGGAGTGGGTAGGATTTTTATAATTTTATTGTTTATATTATCATGTCCGGGGCCTTTATTTAAGGGGAGATTTTTTATTAAATTCTTAATTTCATTTGGTGATATGAATTTTGTTTTTTGTGGAACATTATAGTTCGGAGCGGAGACCGAGTTTGCAATTTTTATATGTTCTGTGGGGGCTGGAGTGTTATTAAGCGTAAAAGTACTTTCAAAGAAGTCAGCTAATGCTTCGGCTTTGTCTAAAGGGAGAAATTTTTTCCCAGATGGCGTGCTTATCGGAGGGATGGTGCTTTGCTTTCTTAACATTGTTTTAGTAAATTTCCAAAGTTAGTTGTTGGTTGTGCTTAGGGATTTAATTAAAGAGTTGTAAGAAGAGTGTCGGTGTACTTTAATTGCGTTTTTGGTTATCTTGTTTAGGATGTTAAGCTCTTTTTTTTATTTGGGAATTTCTATTATTGTTCCAAAGTCTTCTTGTTCTCTTTCTGGTTTTTAATATGGTTAATATGGGATCTGGTAATTTAATATGTGTTTTTGGTTTATTATGTGCCATGTTACTTTGTTGCTGAACGATAACACTGCTTACTATATTGTTTAATAATGCTATTGAACTTTCTATTTCTAAAGGCGTTTTTAGATTCCTGAATTTGGGGGTTTGCTGATTAATTTTTTCCTTAATTCTTTCCAGTCTATGTATTAGTATTTTAAATGTGTGGTGTGGGGGTTGCTGTATTACGGTTGAGTGATCATTACAGAGGAGTGATCAGAGGTCGAGTTCGTTTCAGCACGGTGGATAAAAATGTAGTCGAATCGTTGGCTGATTGCCCCAATGTCCTACATGTGTCTGGGGGCGTTTTTTGAGTCGTAATGAGTAGCTAGGTTGGTTCTGTATGAGAGTTTAATATGTGAATTGTTGCGTTCGTTACATACTTGTTTGTAAACGTTGGCCTGCCGCGTTTGTTGATCTTGCATCCCGCAGTTGCCGTGTTTTTGGAGTTCAAAATCTCCTATAGTAAAGTAGGCGCGTGATTTGGATTAAAATAGCCTGCGCTTAGTGTCTTGATTTTTTTGTTTGCGAGACTTGGCATGCTGTTATAAATGCGTAAATACTCTGTTGTTGAGCAGGTTATCTTTTCAAGCGACTGTTTCTAATCAGGGTATTTGTATGTTTGCTTTGGTTGTAGGGTATTGATTATCGCACATAGGAAGATGGCAACACCTCCCACATTTAGCATTTATTCGGTCTGTTCTGACTAGCATTTGTAAACCGCGGGGCATATTGAATGTAGTGTGGACTTTGAGGTTGTTTCCGTTATAGCCGCGCTATTTTGATTTCTTTTTTGTCTTGAGAAAGTAGATCAATTCGTTTTTTTGTTTTATGCATTGCATTCAGGTTTAGGCAGGTTAATTTTATTATGGGGCTGGTGCTGCCATGATCCTATTGAATTACGTTAATTATTCACGGCAGGAATTTGTATATTATGATGAATTGTTGGGATAATAGTATGATTAGCACTTGATTTATGTAGTTGAAATAAGAGTTTATTATTGGTGTGTCATAATGATTTCATTAATTATATTGTTGTATTATATTGTTGGTTGAGTGTGTGTGATGAGTTTCTATTTGATTGATGTAGTTTTACGTGGGTAAAGTTTGAATGTTGCTAGTGGTTGGTAGATTTAGGGTAGTTTTGGGGAGTTTAGATTTGAGCTGATTAATATTTGTGGGTTTCGTAGCTTGAACATATAGTCCTTTCTGGTAATTTTGGGGGGTATCTCTAGAAGCGTTTTTTGTAGTAAGAACCATTCACTGACCTCGGCGGTCTTGGCGCGGATTGCGAAACGTTACAGTTTTGCAAATAGGAGGGTTTTTCTTTTTGGGGGCAATTTACTCGAGTAAATGATCTTTAGCACAATAAAATGCATGCTATTTGAGATTGGCAGTTGTTTCTGGTGTGCCCGAAAATTCTAGACATTCGGGAGCCTTGTATAGGACCTTTGCGGCCTTTTTTCTGGCCATGAACAATCTGAGGCTGTTAAATTTGCACACTCTAATTTGTAATTATACTAGTCTATGTTTTTGGTACCGTCAATTCGGCTGCCACTACCCTAAGGGATGGGGATGTTGGTCTTTATGCAGTCTTAGTTATAGGCTAATAAGCAGATGGGACACTTTCCCTTGAGAGTCGTATATATTTCTCTTCACTGAGTATAGATTGGATGCAAGGTTCTTTAAAGATGTTGTTTTTGTTTGCTTGTGTCCTTTGTAGTGTGGAATTTCGTTTTTGTGCTGATTAGATATTTTTATTGCTTGCCTAACGATCCCGAGATAGTTTTTAAAAAGCCTTTGATTTGGGTTTATTGGGACAACTCGGGTTGAAGTAGGTTAGAAGGTTTGTTAATTGAGTATTCTTAAGTTCTCTTTATTAAGATCCTGCAACTTTTTTGAATATGGAGCTACAAAGATGGGTGTATTTTAATGTTTAAATTGGGTGAGGTCATTATTTTGTTCATTTAAATGAATAGAAACCTAATTGTCCTCGCTCTCACGTTGTTCGCCGAGCATTCAGACGTATCTGTTCCTTATAGGCGTGCATTGTATTGAAACTCAGTGTTTTTTTTTGATATTTTGCACTCGTATTGTTAGTGGTCCGTTATTCATTTTCTTACTCTCCGAAAATCACTTTCAGCTATAACTGACTGACCTTTTTTGCGCACGAGAGCAGGTATGTGATGGAGTGGGAGTGATGGACGAACACGTTAGTCTTGCTGAGGGTAGGTAGGTTTTTGGCTGGTCGTGCTGGTTGGAACTGGCGTCGGTGGAGGCGAGACTATATCCATGGGCCCTCCGCAGCTTGCTGGTATTGGGTGAACAGCCTGGTGAAACGACTCCGGTTTGTCGCCGGTTGTGGACGACAGGGCAGGCTTCAGATATTGTTTGCCCTGTGTCTGGATTAATAGGCATAGGGCACTGATCTTTAATTCTTTTCTTAGCTAGTTTTTGTGATCAGAGGCTGTTTGTACACGAACATTATAGTCCCACTCGTTGCCTCAACGTAAGATAAGAACTCTGAGGCAGCCTGTCTGCGCGAGGCGATAATCGATTGCGATAAGAGCGAACTCAAACTGTACCGTGGTCGAAGAGAGATGAAGAAATAGACTGAACAGTTTAGTCCTAGCTTTGCAAACATCAGATGGACAGGCCTGACAGACAAACTGGACGGACAGTACAATGCGTAACAGGCAGACTGAGAGACATTACTGGTCAACTTGAATTGCGCCTGGTATGAGGCAGTTTTTTTACAGTCCTCTTTCTACACTGTACAAAATCTCTCGAGAAATAAACGAAAAAACTCAGCTCTTTTACGCAGGTATGCCATTAGTAAGGCATACAGACAGGTCGAGCTTCCGTGGTATTCCATCTTGATCAGTAGGGCCACATTGCCCCTGGAATCTACTGGCGATGTTAAACAGGATTGTATTTTCGAGGCTTGATGGCTCAGAAAGAACAGGCAGGAGTGAGTTTCGTGAGATCACGAATTTGAGGAAGATTAGTGGGTGCATTGGAATGATGTTTAAACCCCTTGATATGATCTTGTGTGTACTAACTTGATATTCATGCCCATGTGCGACAAAGTTCGGCTTGTTCGCGAAGATGGCTTCTATGGTGTTGCTTAGTTATTACAAAGTTGGTGGCGGGTGGGCGAGTGTGATGAAGGTTTCGCGTGTATGGGAAGTATGAGATTGACTGAGATATATATACCGCAGTGTATATAGAATATGTAGGTAGGGGCGTGAAGTCTGGTATTTTTGGCAGATATAATTCTTCTTCGTGAAGATTATTCTATGATATATACCGCTGGCTGATAAATTAAATATGCAGTGATTGTGTTCTTCTTTTCGATGGGCCGGACATTTGCTTGGTTAGAACTCTGGAAGTGGACATGATAAGTGGAGATATAGGCTGCGGTTTTTTTATATAAATGGAGCGATAATTCTGATTTCAACTAATTCGTTGATCTTGAAATAGATCGTATTACATCAAGCAAATTTATGAATAATTTTTGAGGGCATATATTTTGAGTAGAGGGGTGGAATCTATGATGTGGAGTGTAAGATGTATCTGTTGATCGTTAGATACAGCTGTTTTGGGCAAACCAATCGGTCGGGTCTATGTTTCGGTGATCTCGGATTAGTCTATTACAATATTCAGATGGTATTAGGGGGCCAGAAGACAAGTTAAACAATAATTGGAATGTTATTTTTTCACTCTTAATATTGCTGAATTTTGTGTTCACATATAAAATGCGTTGGTCAAAGGGGTACCCGTTTGCATCTGTACAGGTTTTGTTGGAGAATACGAGGGAAAGTAGTTTTTGTTCTGATCGGTGTATGGAGTTCGGTGTCAGCGTCATGATCTCGACGTGGATACTGGGGAGATGTGGATACGGTCCGCAACATGTATCGGCGAGGTTCCACACTCTACGCATCATGTGGGATTTACTGGACGGGTGAGATTTGTGTGGGCATACTGAAGTAAGGTGGACGAGCAGGATCGAGTCACAGAGGAGCTGATAGGGCATGAAATAGTTTGCGAATGCTACGGAGCGGGATTGAGGGTGGGGTGAGAGGAAGGAGCTGGTGTTGTATGAGAATGATGTGGGATGTAGTCGCGAGCTGTTACTGAGATGGGATATGAACGTAATACGAGTATCTCTCTTGTTTCATATGCTTTTTTGATGAATAATAGATGGTGTGCATATTTAGTAGTTTATCTATGTAGAAGCCGTGTAACCATTTTTGCAATGGTCATTGTCATGGATTGCAGATGAGCGGGTTTGCGCATAGTGTGACAGAGTGGCATTAGACGTGAGCAGAAAGTCGAGTATTGAATAATTTGAATTTATATTCCTATTTCTTGAGGAGATAGATGTTTCCTGTCTTCTGTCTTCTCCGGCTGAAGAGACTGACATCGTACAGTGATGAATGTACTTAATTTAATTATAAATTAAGTTTTCTCATTTTTGGTGCACTAATCATGCATCTTACAATACATTTGTAAATAGTGTCATGGCTGGGTCTGTATAGTTTTCATACATCTTATATATAGGATTGTGGTAAAATGATAATATTGTCGTAGGGAACCGTAATCGATATACGAGGTTTAAGTATAGGAAGCGTCAAGCTGTCGTGTGTTATAGCCCTAGCTCCCCCCCCAAACTACTATTTTCCGTAATATTTAATTAGATTTTCCGCTTAAACGATTTTAATAATGACTTGTTTTACATTTTCCCTCAAAAAAAATCATCAAATTAATGATAGTATAAGAGAGAGTGGAGAGGGTTGAGCTCAATACGATCAGGTATTACAAGTAGATATACAATTTGATGTTTTTTTTTTTCCAAAACTTGTCTAGTCTTCGGGGTTGTTGTTCATTACGATTAGATGATTGAAATATCAAATCGAGGGGATCGTTATGAACTAGTGAAATCCAATTTTTTAAAAGGGGTCCGATTACCGCAGAGGTAAAGGTTGGAGCAGGGCCTGGTAGCCTAGGAGAGAAGATGCATAGGTCGGCGTGAATTGGTGCTGTTAACTGGAAAGATTAATAGTTTATATTTAAGTTGAGGG
>BOPP01000119.1:3927506-3969348 GCA_017312745.1 Gryllus bimaculatus | reverse complement strand
ACGTAAGATAAGAACTCTGAGGCAGCCTGTCCTGCGCGGAGCGATATCGACTGCGATAAGAGCGAACTACACTGTACCGTGGTCGAAGAGAGAATGAAGAAAATAGACTGAACAGTTTAGTCGCTAGCTTTGCACACAGATGGACAGGCTGACAGACAAATGGACGGACAGACAATCGTACAGGCAGACTGAGAGACATTTTACTGTCAATTGATTGCGCCGGTATGAGCAGACAGTCTCTACCACGTACATCTCTCGAGAAATAACGAAAAACTCAGCTCTTTTACCAGGTATGCATTAGTAAGCATACAGACAGGCGGCTTCCGTGGTATTCCATTTGATCAGTAGGCACATGCCCCTGGATCTACTGGCGATCCTGGCGGCTGACTGCTACCTTCTAAGAAAGAGACAATCAAAATTGAAGGTGACAAGTGAAATGAGGGAGGGCAGAGCTCGTCTCACAGCCGATTTACGCCGCAGCTAGCAAGTGCTCTGGTACCGCTCGTTCCAGGCGGCAAGAACCAGGTTGTTTCCTCCTCAGTTGAAGTCCAGTCCAAACAACAAACACTTTAAACCAAGACTACAACTCACTCAGATGTTATCGGAACACGGCCAATGGGACGTGCTTTAAGCCCGTGCCAATAGGGATGAGCTTTATAAACTGGGCGTGGGGGACACGCTCTAATGCATCTGCGAGAAACAGGGTACATGGATTATTCTCCTATGCGAGTGTCAATAATGGGACTCTTAACTACTAATGGAATCCCACTTCGAACACAGATACGAACACACTATGAATCACCATACAACACAAGAACATATCCAAACTCCTTGAAACACTTGCTGCTAGGAGATACCTGGATGGAGAAACTTCGCTAACCGACGGTAGGTCGGCGCCGGATATCGCCATCCAGAAGGGGGAAACCACCACTACCTATCGAAGGAAAATGCATGCACTACACTTATGGGACTAATGATCTTAGAAGAAGACGCGCCCGGAACTATTATAACCAATTAATCAAACACGAGGAAAAATTTGTCAACGAAATTTTCCTTACAAGACAGTTTTTACTCTGTTATAATATTTTTAAAGTCACATCGCAAAAGTGGGAATATGTGAAAAATGACCTTTAGGTGGCAATAGATGGCGGCTGACATGCGGAGGGCGTTGAGGGCGGGGAAAAACTGAAAGCAAGACTAGACTAATAAGATTTGAAAAAACTAACTAGTACGAGACATTCACTGCGATTCTGTGGCACCATTAATTACTTTCTCGTATACGCACGTATATACGATGCCGTATAGAGAGTTACACAATACTGTAAAAAGTCGAATTCGGAATTTCATCGAAATTTAATGATTTGGAATCCACTGATTCTGAAAAAGTGATTTTTTTCTCATCTATCGATTCGTCCATCTGTTTGTCGGCCCATCCGTCTGTCTGTCGAGCTATCCGTCTCTCTCGTCAGTCCGCCTGTCTGTTCATCTGTCCGTTCGTCTATCCATCTGCCTTTCTGTTCTTGTTTCTGTCGGTCCGTCCGTCTGAATATCTTTCTGTCGGTCCCTCTGCCTGACGTCCCTTCTGCCTGTCGGGCCTTCTGCCTGGCTGTCTGAGGGTCGGCCTGTTGGGCAGTCTGTCCGTCAGGCAATTCGACTGTCCATCGGTCACGGCTAGCACCTAACACATTTCAATTTTCTCCAAAAATATATCTTCTTCTTCTTCTCCTTGAGGTATATAGGCAGTGCCTGTTACGACTCCATTCCCATATGGTCACCCCATCCTTTCTTCTGGCAGACAGGAATTCTACGTCCTTATGGGTGGTAATATATAATTGTTTTCGACAGGCTGTTGTCTTGCATCCTTTTAATGTGCTGCGTCCAGAAATTTCGGTGGTAATCAACTCCTCTTCAAGATTACATACCCTACTTTCTTTATGAATTTCTAAATTCCTTTTCTTATCCATCAGCATACAACCAGCTTCTGAAAACAGAAATCACATTTCAGCACTTTGAAGTCTTGTGCTTGTTTTCTGGCCTTTGTCCAATTTTCGCTTCCATATAAGTAAGATATCATGTTGGGATACTTAATACCTTGTAGAATTTAATCATAATTTCCTTTCTGACACTCTTTTGAAGGGTTCTCAGGATTGTTCCGTTCATACGGTTTAATATTTCAATTTTTCCTTGTTTATCCATTTCTCCTCTGTATGACATTTTGTATCCCAAGATATTGGAACTTAAAACTTGCTCTATAGGTGAATTATATACAACTAATTTGGATGTAATCGGTTCCATCCCTTCAAAGGTCATGCTTTTTGTTTTTGTAGAGGATTTGCAGGGATTGTACATTTCAGTTACCTTTCGTAATTTAAACAGTGCTTTCTGGAAGCTATATCTGCAGTTAGAAGTTGGTCATCTGCAAATAATATGGTCATTACGTTTCTTTCTTGCTCCATGTCATGACTATAAGATTTTAGTCTAGATATCTACATAGCTAATGATTTATCTAAATATAATTTAAAAAGAATTGGGGATAGACTGCAGTCTTACACCTTGGTTCATTATCTTCTTATTCTCTTGGCTCTTGATACAAATTTCTGAGTTACTTTAGATGTTCCTGATGACCGAAATCAGCTGTAGTGGGAGACTTTACGATGTAATACATTAAATAGTGAATTTCTGAACATTACGTCTCAAAAGCTTTGGAGTAATCTACTAAGAGCATGCGTGTTCTTTTATAAAATTCTCTATGTTCCTCAATGACCTGCTTGTCAATGAAGATATAATTGGATGAGGACCTACTCTTCCTGAATCCATTTTGTTCTTGCAATAATATGGTCTTTGCAGTATTACGTAGGATGCGATTATTCTTTAATATATCTTGTAAGAAACATTTAAAAGGCTTAGCACCGGTTGCATAAACGTTCTTTATAGAAACCATAAGCTTATTAGTTCTATAAAATAGTCCATGGCGTCAAAACGTGTTTCTAGAACAACCAATATGACTTATGGAACCTAAAGGGTTTATTTTATCTTATAGGTCCTAAAACGGACGTACAAATGCTTATGGATTCCACAAATAAGCAACATGGTGGCTCTACGCACTGCTACAGCTGTTTTGTTTGTTTGAGATTATTGGTGGTACCTGACGTCCGTGTGTTGTGTTGTGTTGTATTGTGCTGTTTTGGTGTCTTTTACGAATTTTATTTAGTGTATTGTGTGCATTTTTGGTATATTTGTATGTGTTGATTATCCGTGATTTCTATATTTATACATTATTGTTGCATGTATGGAGACGAGAAGTAAGGATGAAATTTGGTTATGAAAATATGCTAACTTTTGCTAAAATATTTTGTCTTCCTTTTTTTTCAATTTTTCACCAAGCACCAATATCAATCAACTTCCATCCAATGCTTACGTGTGGCATCCAACCCCTTTTGAGGACAGAAACTTTCGCACATATATAAAGCCAGATTTATCATGTACTGGTGAATAAATGAGTACAATGAATGTAAACAATAGTTTTTCATTTATGCTAAAATTCAAAGATTCGTAAAAGAATAATTCAGTCCCACCCTTCGTAAATCAGTGAATTTAATTTGCAGTCATAAGGCTATTTCGTTTGTCATAAAGAATAATTTTCTGTTGTGAAACGATTTCTATCCAATAAATAGATAACCAATAAAGATTACAACAATTATTGATGAACCAAAGATGAAAACTTTTCCTTGTAAGTGATAGAATTACTCGCGCAACTTTTCTTGAACAATCACCTTGCTTCCCCCTCCTTGGCTCAGTAATCAGTTGAAGGCAATAGCTCGCAGCAAGCACTGATGACAACATTCCAAACACATCTTCATTGGCGAAAAATATAAACAATTTTCTTTTGTAAGCGAGAACTTCTATCCGTTATTTTCTCCAAAAAGTCTAAAGAAATGACCGAAGCGGATAAATATCTATCACAGGTAGTATCTCGAACTCCTGAGAAACACAGAACGCAAATTATTGACAATGTTGGGAAAGCATAACTGATTCTCTAGTTTGGCTTTGCTTCATAAAATCTAGTGGCCGATTTCAAAACTAATACCCCCACTGTACCCGCATTTCTTCAATCCATCGTTCAAGAAAAGTTGCGCGAGTAATATTAATATCTGTATTTCAAAAACCTTTAAATAATTTAAATGATTACCCTCTAGTTATTTTTTTAAACTCATGACGTATTTTAGTGCATTATTGCCTGCCTATATTTGGCAAATTAAATGCCTTAGCGTCTGGGCTCTACTTGTATTTATACGTTCTACTTAATTCTTTAGTTAGCAAATTAATTATTATTGTGTATTTCAAAGGAATTTGAATAGTAGTTGATTATTAATTATAATTTATTATTATTGTATCAGCAAAAATTAATATATAAATTTAAGAATGGAAGGTAAATTAATTTATTTATCAACTTTGTTAGGAAATGTGAAACATATGCCATTATAATCAGTTTCGTAATAAAGTACTTTACCGCTCTTGCTTCATTACCACAATAATGAACTTCATTACCACACCAGTGCGGTAATGGCATACGAGTAGGGTTATTCTGAGACGGGCACTATTTCATGGTCTACTATTGAGAATAACAATAATTATTCAAATAATTTGTAATGAAAATAACTTTGTTAACAATTTTTCAAATAATAATAATAATAATAATAATAATAATAATAATAATAATAATAATAATAATAATAATAAAATGTTTTGATTACTTAATATACAATAACAACAAATTTCTTAGAATTCGAAATTGTAATTCCTGATTATGTTGAAGCCTGACAATTCATATTAGTATTTGAAATATTATTTTCTCCCATACTTTTCATAGCTATTTGTTTCTTGTTTTCTACTGACTATTCCACATACCCTTCCGCAACAGAAGACGACTTCTATCCACCGTGCCTCTTCAACATATCCATATCAGCACCTGCATTTTCTAGTAATGAAGCAGACGATAGCCGAAAACAATGTCCTTTAAATCTTTCAGGGTTTTGCAAACCAAGATACTTTGCTATTAGTTTCGGAATAGCTCCAAAAGTATTTATTCCAACAGGTTGTCAAGTACATTTTCCATTTTTGTAAAATACAAAGAACCGATCGTGCTTGACACTTTCAGGCCGAAGGCGAAAATATTTACGAAATGTTTCTAATCAGTTAAATTCTTTAATATTCCCTTCACCAATTACAAATTCTCTCGCAATTAAAGTCTTAATGTTTGAAATATTAATTAAAATACATGTTTGTCTATCCTCTAAATCACTTATTTTAAAATTCTTTAGCTCATCTCTACGGCAAGCGCCAAAAATACCAATTATTAAGGTTACCTTCACCAACAAATAATTATTATCGTCAGCTTCTGTTAAAAGTTTATGTATGTCTTCTTTTGAAAATATCTTTGACTTTTTTGTTTTACATCCTTCACTTTTACTTCTTTAAAATGCTGACAACTGGGTTAACTTATATCAATATTATCCTCAACTAATAAAGTACTCTTCAGCATAGAAAAGTGGGGTACTCTTCAGCATAGAAACGTGGGGTACTCTTCAGCATAGACTAATCGGTTTTTCCTTTTCTGACTTACCGGAAAAGTAAGCCATTAAAACTTTTTCTAATACGCAATGATTTGTTGAAGTTCTTTCCTTCCATCAAATTTTAATTCTTCCAGAAATCGCAAAGTTTACGTGAGTAAGACCTTATTTAATGAGAACACTTTCTAACATCAACCACTAGATTTCTTGGTACAAACGCGACAATCGTCAATGTAAGCTATCTTTGGCTGCGGCCATCAATTGGACATGGTAATCACGACAATGGTAGGTAGAAGAATATGTTTCTGCCTTTCAATATGGTTTGATTACAATATTTATCAGTAACTTACCACTGACCCTCATTATCCCCTGACCCGCATTACTCCCGCGTCCCCTATTTAATATTAAGTAATCGTTTAAAATAATGCGACAAACTACGTACTGTTGTACCACAACTAATATCCTTTTTAATACTTTGCGTATTGCATGTTAATATTTTATCTTTTACTTTTCAGATCTTTTTAGCTTCTAAAACCAATATTAAAAAAAGTTTGCACTACAGATTTATGGAACCTCTGATTGGTAAAGGCATTCTTACATCTGCAGGTAAAGTACTTATAACTCTTTTTTCTGTTGTAGAATATACGTTAATTAAAAAACTTACAATTATTTGTTATGTTCAAAGGCGATAAATGGAGATCTGACAGAAAATTAATAAACCCATCTTTTCACTATAAACTTCTGGAAGATTTTGGGATTGTATTTAACTCGCAAGCAAGTATTTTAACTCAAAAATTGAAGAAGGAAGTTGGTGGCTGCGAGTTTCCTGTAAATAAATATTTAACGCGTTGCACCTTGGATATTGCATGTGGTAAGTGTACTAATGAAAATAATTTTATCAGTGTTTTAATTTGTGTTTTAGATTGTGATTTTCTTTACTCCTGGTTATTTTAAATAACAGAAAAGCTTATTGATACTGTTGTATTAGTACCTTATTTAGTCTATATCACGTATTTTAATGTGTTAAATGTTCTTATTTTTAAGTTGAATAAATATTTACTAGTGTGTGTTGTGGCGTCATGCAGGGTGCAATAATACACCGACGAGAGTGGGTTTAACTAAGTTTAAGTTTTAAGGTTAAACTATTGCTAGTTTATTAATAAATCCACCACCAAAATAAACCTTATCTACAACAGTTACATAAACGAAAAAAAATGACCCCACTACTAGAAGTAATTTTCATTCTACGGCTACCACACTCTACGTAATTATCGAATAGATCCGATCGTGTGAAGCACCGCAAAATTCCTACGTGCCTCGTCACTTGAGTCTAAGTACTTCACGACAAAGTACATTACCGGCCCTAGCTTCCGCGCATGCAATCCATACCCCACCGGCACGCTGCCTCCGATTCTCACCAAGGCCCCACACACCAATGTCAAAAAGGTCTAACGCGCAATAAAAATTGAACGTTGCGCCGTCCGCCATGATGATGGCAAAAGCACCTGAGCTGAGCGTACAAATACGGCGTTTCGCAAATAAAAGAAAGAATAATCATTCAGTTAGAAGCACCAATACGAAAATATTCGTAATAAAACGTATTTTTTATTCTTCAGATCAATGACATACCTTCAGAAAGTTCAGAGAATACATTTTCTTATTTTATACAAAACATTTTATGGCTAATCTCAACTGCAAAACTGGTTGTTATAAACTTAAATTATTTTGGGTTTTGTTTGTATAAACGTTTACTGGCTCATGAACGACCTTTCATAATGAAGTATGATGGACAGGAAGACAATCTTTCAGTTTTTACAAATTTTACTAAAAGCACATCAACTTGATTATACACAAGATTTAGAAGAAAAATTGGACACTAATAAGAAGTTTCAATTAACCTATTAGTATAACACTTCTAGACAAAATTGAAGAAATTAAGTCTTGAATATGGAAAATAAATTATTACAAACATTCTAACCAAAAAATTTAATAATTATAGAGAACTTTTTCTTTTAAAAGGATTTAGGGAAATTTGACAGGGTTGTAATAAAAATAACTTTTTTTGACAAATATAATTTTATTTATTGGTTCATGAAGGTGATTGACTTTGTGCAATGCTGACTTATTAATTTTTTATGTAATAAACTATTGTAACATTCTGCTGAGTGGTAAAGCTTGATTTTAACATACAAACTTACAGTTTTCTTTACAACTTTTACTATATGATTTTCTGGAAACCCTTCCTCTAACATATGAACATTAAGATCACCCAATAATTTGTTTCTAATAGCATAGTTTATAATACAGTTCTTCAATGACATAATTTATTTTTCTTTAGGAAATGAATTCAGCTTTAATAAATGCCTTAACTCCTTATCTGTTTGAACGGATAACGACGGACGACGAATTGATGGCACAGTAAATATCAATGACATGAGTAAGATTGTGAGTAAATTTTATCACTCTAAAAAATAGAATAATTTTTTCTTTAAAATTCTGGAAAGAATAGAGTGAAATATACTTTTAAGGGTAGGGTAACGTCGTGGGTGGGAATATACGCCGCAAAGGAAACAGACTCGAGTGAGTATATATAAGTTTGTTTACATAGGTTTACATATATACAACACCTTACTACTAAGGGGGTTTGTTAGAGCTACCACTGCAGCATCCTCTCTCTACATGCGCCTTGCGACAGGCCTGCTAGGCCGCCTCACAGTTTGGCATCAGGTGCACCCCGGCAGATCGATAATATGCCTTACTGTATTCGAGGAACACTTCGCGTGGTCCGAACACATCGAACCAACATGTGCCATCTGCACTCCGCAACCAGCCAGGGAGGACAAAGTTTTGTGGACTCGCCCCGAGGAAACCAGTTGTTACCCACCCGCGCCATCGCAACGCGACGTTATATAGGGGCGAATCACATGACTTCCCACGCCATTTCTTCCCCCACGCGCCGCAATCAGTCATGTCTCTGACACTGGCTCTGCACGCGGCCCCGTCTTTCTGAAACATCCTGCCTTTTGTTCGGGTGGCTATTTTTAGTGCCCTCAACCCTCTACCTTGATCATCAGCTATGAGCTGGCTATTTGCAATGTATTCGGCGTCTTTGTACAACTGTAAAGTTGAAGAGAGAGATTTTTTCTACACTTAAAACTAGTTTTTTATTTCATAAAGACTATGAATGTGTCTTTGAAAATTTTAGTACTTTTCGCGAAATATTGAGTGAAATATGTGCAATGTTAAAAATTATCAAAAATTAGAAATTCTGAAAAATGGCTCCAAGATGTTTCCTTAGATATTGATAAGGATAGTGCTAAATGTTTTGTAACAGATAACAACGCTATTTTTGTTTTCTTTTCTTTTTAATAAGCAAATGTAATTTTTCGATATCTCTCTCAGGTCGGTAACATTTCTACTATCGACAATTTTTATACATTTTTGAATTCGTTAAAACGAATGATCAAAATGTCTTTTAAAGTGTCTTGAAACTTAAAACTCTCTGTGAAATGTGCCCAAAATTCTGCTTTTTAAGAATTGCTTAAGCGCCATTTTCTCAAAAACGACTCCAAGTTTCTTGTACTTCAGCAGTGATAAATGGACTAAACAACAGATCATTAATGCTACATTGATTTATTATTTTTTTGTTTTTCAAAAAGTACACAAATGTGACATTTTTAAAATAGCTGTCACGCCATTAATATTTTAATTAGCATCAATTTGTACTCCGTGGGGTTGATCGCGATATTTATTGCATTTCAATATTGTAAAATATCACTTCTTTCACCGACGTGTCACAACCTTGCCCGGTGATGCAGCCTAAAGAGAACATGGACTAATCACAATACTTTTGATGATCTAAAGAGAGGCTGAATTCTATCGACTACCCTCATACACGCGCGGTCGCGCACACACACACTAATGTAGAGACCAAGCATACAGGGAAAGAAATTAGACAGACGGGTTCATAACGACACATTTAATTCTATGTAATATAAATTTGATACAGCTGAAAATTGCAATTGGCAATTAAAATACATTATCTACTATCTTATTTTCTCTCTTATGTATTAAACATCCTTTGTCACCAATTCAAGGTCCGCAAAACAATTAGTACCACAGAGAGGTCAGCTTCCATGCTTTGCTGTTTGCTTGTTTTTCTCACCACTACACTGTACACACACTCCGAGCTGAAGTTGGGGAGAGGCAGACAGGGCGAGCCGTTTACTCTTTTGCTGTGGCGCAGTCTTTCAGCTGGGTCATCATCCAACTCATTCGCCTAAGCTGCCAACAGCAGTTCGCGTTTTCAAGTACTGGGGTATATTCAAACTGCATCTCCACTGCCCAACTTTCATTCACTAGCAACTGCCTTATGCCTAAATCTCCGATTGAGCACATCGAATCTCCAAACATGCTCCACGCATCCCTAACACACTATATCTTTATTGAGGAATTTATGAAGTCCATTCGCATTCCTGCCCGGTGGTCCGTCCACGTGGTTTCAAAGTCGAAACCAACGTGACGCCACCGCATCCTCACCACTTTCACTTTCACGCCGCACCCCCCCCCCCAACGGGCCAGGAGGGAACAGTTGGTAAAAAGTCCAAAATCAAAATATACTTCAGTAGCTCCATTTTTCATGAAAGGGGTAGCAAAATGTCTCCGTCGTTTCCCGGGCAGGAAAGAGAGGGGAAATCATGCCTATCCTTTCAATGCAAGTTTGAACTAGCACAAGATATGCGCGGCGCACTTCTTTGCTCTCACAGTAAGAAGAGAGGTTTGTTTTTCTTCTTACTGCGGAAATGAATTTTTTTTTGCTCTCGCTAGCTCTCGTACGAGCAATGGATACGATGCCTGGAGATATGTACTTGAAATCTGTGAGTCTAAAAATCATATTACTTGAATAATAATTTAGTAATTCCAAGTAAAAAGGTGTCACAACGGAATAAAATGTTTAAATCCAGTTTTTCATATTGTCTTTTTGTTACCTTCCGGACATCTCCGGGCTATGATATTAACTGATTCTCACTTTAAGATTCATCTAGTTTTCTGTACATTGCCCGTGTCTGCCCCATTTTGCGTTAAGATATTTTCTTTAAAATGATTTTTTCTTCCTTCATGATTAGGTACTAGAGCTGTTTACTAACAAGAAAGAATATTATGTTATTAAACACACTGAAAAATATGGAAAAAATAGTATAACCTGGAAGAAAAAATCCCACAAAAAGAAAGCAGTTATTGTTACTGATACATTTGCTGCTTCTGCGATCTTCGATTGGGAGATTTTCGCAGTGCATTTGTACACTTTCGAGTGTTAGCCTCGTGTACTGACTCTACATCGGCACTTGTGAGGTATTCGTTTCCCGGCCGACTATTGGTAACTGGCCACGTTAGCCGCTGCATTGCATTTGCTCTCGTTATTTTCTGACTGATGCACAGTCAGGGCCCCACCACACCGTAGCGGCCGGCAGCAAAACCTACTCCCAAATTGAATCCCGAGAAATCCGCCATTAGGATGGCAAGAACGCGCGGGAATTAAAATGTTGCCTTTCACCTATGGAGAAAATTTGAAATACATTCTTAGAATTTGCGCTTCTGACTTATTGAGTCTACAGGAAGCATTCTTTTGCAAATATTTCGGAAAAGGAGTTTTAAGGTGGTTAGAGCGAGATATTCCCTAGTAGACAGAGAGTTCATATTACGTTCAAAAATATTTTGTAGATAAGTGGGTATTGTGGGACCTACATAAACCAAATGGAGTTCTCTGTAATTTTTATTTCTTGAATTACCTGAACCAATGGTATGGCAAACAATAGATTATTCGATTAACAAAATCAAAAGTTTGGTTCTCTCCAACATTGTATAAAGCTTTATATTTAACATAACAGACATCGTAATCATTGACTTCTACTGCTCCTTATTATTTTTCTCATCACAATGTTTTTTTTTCTGTTATTCCCCTATTTTATTTTTGGTAGTTAATTAAACTTCACGGTCAATTTTTAATGTTTTAATAGTTTTGATTGAAATTTTAGAACTACTTTAGGAATTGCAATGTGCCGTATATTTTCAGCGGTGAGGTTATATAATTCATAGAAACTATTTGCTGGTTTTTAACATAATTTTATATCATGTTATGATATTGATTTAAATGTAAATTATTGTGTAAAGTACACATCAAGTTGAAGCTGATAACATGAAAATACTGCATCAGATAATTATGAGAGCTGTATTATTGAGACCTTCAATAATAAAATTATACCATTGTTGGAGATAAAATCTTCAAAAGATATTTCTAAGTGGCATAGTCTTTTGTAATTGTCTGGATGTCGCACTCAAAATGAAAAAAAGGTTTAAATGTTTTGAAAATAAGATGAGAACCATTCAAAATGCATTATTATTGTTCAGGAAATGCAAACAATTAGTAAAATATAATGCTAAAGAGAAAAGGAATTTCTATTAAAATAATAAAACTACCAAAGGCTGGATACATCATTCCACTTACAATTTCAATAAAATGTAATTATTAAATTTGTAGGAGCGGATTTAAATACTATAGGTATTCAAGCACAAAACTACACTGCGCAATCATTCAGAAAAATCTTTAAAACTAATTATGAATAAATCTAAAAAACACTAATTATGCTAGAATTAATCATTGTTCCAATACAGGTGTAAATTAACAAATTGCTTTCAAAGTAGAAATTGCTTTTTAAATTTATCATTTACAAATACATGTTTGGCTTCTTATTGTTCCATTCAATTTATTTTTAAAATCAAACATTGTTGTTCAGTAAACTATTTGATTAACGCTTATTCAAATAAAAACATTTTATGAAGTTTTTAATAGTCCAAAGCTTCTTACTACCTCTATGGTCCTAAGTCCTTTCTTTACGAATTTCGTCGTTTTTATTTCATGTTACAACTGCATGTCACACCCTGAATCGAACCTTGAAGGCGATCAAAACGTTTTTACTAAGCTTTCTGAACTTCGCCTCTGATGATAGTGAGAGCTCGTGGCGTTTAAAATGGAAATCGCTGGATTCTCAGAATTTTGACTATGCTACACATGGTTCGAAAGAGGAGTTGCCCAGGAGCTGATGCGATCTTTTGGTGACCCTCCGAATTAACAGACAGCTGCTGACAATCTACGTCAAGGAATTTTGTACGAAATAAATGAGTATTTGGTCAACAGGGAAGAAATTCGCGCTGCTTTTTGAGAAAAATTAAAATCTCCGCCGTGTTTGAAATGTATAATTCTTTCCTCTGAAACACCTTCAAAGAACATAAAAAATGCTCTATTAAAAAACAAGGCGCCAAATTTGAAGCAATTTGACGGTCAATGTGCCAACCGAATTAATAAAATTTAACTATGATTTTATAATAAAAGATGAGGCATTCAAAATCACCCTCAGACGAGCTATTAACTCTTCAAAATATGAATTAATGTAACATACATTTTTGAAATTCTCCCTCCTCACTGCTTTTACCCACTTCAAGCGCAATTCTTTATTAGAAGTGGGAAACCTGTGTGTTTAAGAGAAAGTCATATAATGCAAATAAATCGTTTATGACTATCACAACCATTTACTAATCACATGAACATACCTGTGAAACGTAATTTTACTACCATTTACATCTATTTTACCAGCTCTTTTGTGCAATTATACGCATATCACGAAAGTACCCTTACAACGCTAATGTAATATATACCAATATAAATAAATAAATTACTATGTTAAGGCTAACATGATACTTGTGAAGTAACACACTGGCAGTAAAGGTTAACAACATTATTTATTCATAAAAACAAGTTCATGCAGTAATTTAACGACGTGCAACTGAATTTACCTTTTCGAAATTTCTCAGAAAGAATTGAAATTAACCTCACAGCGCATACGTGTCCTTAAACAGCTTAAAAAACCACACTCACGCTAATTCGCAGTTCACAGGCGATCGCTTTAGCCATCCTAATGGCGGCAACAGTGTTGCCAGATGTGTTTAGAGAGATTCCGCCATGTTCGTTTCAGTTTCCGCCGAAAATCCGCTGAATTGGTTTTAAATTTCCAGGCTAAATTCGCTAAACGTAAAATAAATTATTTTTCCATATTTAAATGTTGTATTAATTTATTCTATTAAAACAAAAATATGATTGCGAAATATAGTGGCTCTATTGAACCTGTAATTCAATTTTAAGATAGGATAG
The DNA here is from genome assembly GCA_017312745.1 of Gryllus bimaculatus. NCBI lineage: Eukaryota > Metazoa > Arthropoda > Insecta > Orthoptera > Gryllidae > Gryllus > Gryllus bimaculatus. Next base: position 3,955,572 of record BOPP01000119.1, on the reverse strand, counting down.
AATGCATTACTTGGGTGAAAATTTGTAAAGTAATAACAATTGATTTCAGGTAGTATATAATTTATTGTATAAGTATTATATTATTTATTCTTGCTAGTAACATGGAGTTAGAAATTTTCAAAATATTGCAAGACAACTGCTTTACTAACTTTATTAATTCTCGCCGTTTATTCCGCTGTCCGCGAAACTCTTTTCTTTTTTCGCCGTACGAGTTCAAAATCCGCTGAAAACGGCGGGAATTCCGCCGATATGGCAACACTGGGCGGCAACCTCTTCCATTTCGAAGTGGAACAGTGGCGATCGTGGCAGATCTAGAGTCTTCTTAAGGTACTATATCTATGCTCACAGTAGTTGACTGATAACAACTGCACACCAACAGGGCGGTGACATCACCAATGCACTCTGGTGGAAGTTGTACGCATTACAGATATGTGTATGTGTAATCGTTTACTCGCACATTAATTCTATGCATGTATACCAAAATGGAATAATATTGGACCACTCCTGGGTGCATAACTTTTTTGTCAGGCAGGGTATACTTAGTATCTTGCAATGTGAGACACCTATTATATTATTAAGATTCTTAATTATAAATATTGATTACTTAATGTCGGCAGTAATAGCCAAAATAGCTTGATGTAATCAATGTACTGATAGATGAAGTACAATCAATAATTTAAAGAAGCTTATTGTAAATATGAGTACGGTGCACACGTTTCGTAAAATAATAAGTAGAGTTATTTAAGAATCTACATCAATTCAGCATATCCTAAAAGTAGAGTACTTTGTAGACTAAACTCAAGGTGCATCATTAGTAGTTGAGAACACAGAAAATGAAATGTTCTTGTATTTATGTAAAGATCACTAATTGGTTTCTCCTATGATTAGCGAGAATACCGAATTGGTATTACATAGCACAGGGACTTGTACAGGTGCTGATAAGTTTATGTGTAGAAGTGAGGTTTTTTGTTTGTGTTTTAATTTATGTGCTGTCATTTCATATTAGAATATATACACTATTCAGGAATTTTCAAAATTGTACTTGTCAAATCGAGCAACGTTCTAACACTCTCAGACTCTACATCGATCCCTTTTGTGAATTTCACAATTGGTTAGAAATTACAAGCAACCCGGAGGCGGATGCAGGTAATTGATACTATCTATCAAGCAGTGACATCGAGAGTACGTCGATTTGTATTTGGCGCAGTAGTCGGGCAAAGTAAAAGCGCTTCTAACTCGAGTGCAGTTGGACGCACGACCTGCACGGAAGCGTTTAGGGGGGGGGGGTCACCTGTAGTCGCGTCTGGTGGCCCAGTTCGGGCCTGGAGGGACGTACATGGGATCGCAAAGAATTGGCAAAGTGGTTGCAATACGCGAGGAATAAAATATTCAATGCTAATATCATGAATTTCTAATACAATAGAATGCAAACTATCAGATGCATTTGAAGTTGTAAGTTTTTAATTCGAATGTTGAAACTCCAGTATCTGCATCACTAAATCATACAAAATGTGAATCTGAATAAGTTAAGCCTCTTAATGTGAATCTCTGAATAACTCTAACCTGAAATCTAATAATCGCGTGGACGTTTTAATTCCCGAGGAAATAACTCTGCAAAAGTCATGTTTGGCTTGTGCTTACTGCAAAAGTCAGTATTAGCTTGCGATTACTTAGCAGTTGAATTTTGTATTGATGTTGTGACGTACCTGCCCATATTGTTTTCTGACACAACAATCCACACGACAGGCAGTTTCTAAAGATGCAATTTTTTGTCTTTCCCCAAACGACAAAGGATGGATTGAGGACAGGGGACTCCTCGTGCTGTCTCACATGAACGAAGGATAAATGTATGTCATAACTAAAAACTTAATCATCCAATAAGTATTTGCATTCAATGCCACATGAACCTCTCAAAATTATACAGTTTCAAATGTTATGCCTTTGCAAAGTGAATTGAAATTCCAACCATCCAATATGCACAGCAGCAAAATCCTTTCAACTGCACATCAGTGACGTCTCCCACAATATTTTTTTTTATATACAGGAAAAAAATCAGAAATTACTATCTGATTATACAGTCATCATTAAAGGGATACGCAGTTAATGCTAACAAATTATGCATTACAAACAATTTCAATTTTTTTTGTTTTCAAAGTGGATTGAGTGATTTCAAAGTTGAAATTTCAACCATCCAATATGTAATGTAGTAACAAAACCCTTTCTACAAATGACTACTCAGAAATAATATCTATACCCAGGAAAATTATAAAAAACACTAGCATGTCTTGTTCGAAACCCCATAACAATAAAATATTATTTACCACTTGACATCCTTTACACCCAAACACAAAACAATGGATATAATATGCATCAGATCTGTGCTTAAGTACATCACTGCTAACAAGAATGTGTAAACCTCAACTTTAGATATATGATTTTAATTAAATTTTCTCAGATTGCACATACTATTTTACAACTACACTCCAAAGCACGAGAATACCCTACATTTGCAAGATAAAGTATCATCTTCCTTCGGCGTATAATTTTAAGTTGAAGTTATCACAGTTTTCAATCACATGCTTTCATGAAGTTGTTCTGACCACAATTAACAATTGTACTACACAGTAAGACAGCTTAATATTTTCTTGATCACGATGTATTCATAGTTAGCGACAAGTTCCAACATTTAATGTCTCTCCATTAGTAAAGTAATTATCTCAACGAGAAATCTCACATGTGCTTACGAGAATGGGGCACGAAATTTCGACTAATGGTGCAAAATTATGCACATATTATTTGGAGTACACATACTTCGTACTTCAATGTTTTACTGTCTCCCGCATTCGTTTTTTTGGTACAACGATATATTGGTAATTGCCCCTGTGAATTACTTTTTTACCATCCATCTCACATTTCGCTTCTCAACACATGCGACATCCATCTCTCCCTAAACTTAACGGACAAATATATTCTCACTACCCCCAAAATACCTCTCGGCACTAGACTCCTCCGAAATATCCCGCCGTCTATCCTTCGTTGGATCAAAGAGGCTACGTGACGCTGGACTTGGCGTCCACTGACGCCCACGTTCTATGACGCGAGCATTTGTGATGCGCCGCAATGTGTATGTTATGTTTTTTTTTTTTATTTTCAGAAACTTCTATGGGTGTAAGAATGAATATTCAAGACAACGAAAATAACGAATATCTGCAAGCAGTATCTGGGTATGTTGAGTAATATGCATGAAATTATAGAGTATTGTGCCCATGGGTTAACTGATTTAATTACAGAGCCATCAAAAGGCAGCTGTCATTCAAATGTTCCATCAACTAATATGGCTGTATTTTCTTAGAAACACTATTGGAAAGAAATATGACAGCTTCTAAACTTTTCTTAAAAGATAAAGAACATCAATAAACATAATAATCAAATTATTTTTTTCCCGCAATAAACATTAGTAATATGAATATGTTGTAATATACACAGGTAGTATTTAAACCGGCAAGGGTGTTTGTTTAGAAAGCCTTTTCGGTTTTCTACTAAAAAATTTCGCCATTTGTTAGCAAAATAAAAGTTAGGGAGTTCTAGATGTATTATCACTTACCCTTGTTAACAGGTTTTATAGCATAAGTAAGTACTAAATATTAGAAATATATTAAAATGATACAATGAACTCATTGATAATCATTACTTCCTTTTGTGGTTCGAGATACTCGTACAATCCAATTCAAATATCGAAAAAGGAGTCTCCTGGAGAGATGGCTCAGGGCATCAACCAGTGTTGCCAGTCGTATGATAATTATCGTTCATGTACGATTATTCATTATGATATACGATGTACCATTATCGTAAAGATAAAAGTACGATAAGGTGACCAATTGAAGCCGCTGATAGGAGGATCTTTTCTTGAAACTATCGCTCTCGTGCATTATGCAGTTATCGTATTCTTGAGAGAAATAGTTTCAAGAATAGACCCTTAGAAAATGGCACTTAAGAAGGATTCACAATGAGAGCCTATGCGAGTACGCCTCTGTAGAATACAAATGGTAACAATATTCATTTCAATTTCATTGTGAATCTACCGTTATGATCCACCCCTCCGCCGCTGCTACGACATGCTGCTGAAATTCCATGTTTGAACTATTCGTGTAATCAGTTCGACTCTTTGTATGATCGAGTAAATAAAAAATAAATTATTTTGATTTGTTATATATTAAATGTATGGATACATATTATTAACAGTTAATCTCTATATTAGTTGTATCCCCGCTGCATTCATTCTCCGTTAGAAATATATCGCTAAAGAAAATAATTTAAGTAATATGTTTGATAATTTGTACACTATTTTTATTAATGTACGATAAAATGAAGGGTAATTTGATATTACCGCCGTACGGTACATGTACGATAATAATAGATGGCGTAGAGCAATATTCATTTTTCAACTATCTGGCAATACTGGCATTAACTGATGTCATTTCACTCACCGAGAGGTCCTAGTTTCAAGTCCCGAATGTGGCAGATTTTTTCGACACTTTCTAGATAGCTAGGTAAAATTCTGTGTTTGTCTGGAGGAAAATTTTAGGGGCTGGTTCTTCTGATCCGTAGTTTTCAGTGGTTTCTCCGATGAATACCTGGCAAATGCCGGAACAGTACCCTAACAAATGGACCATGAATCACGTGTGATCTTTCCTTCCCCTTTGTTATGCTATCATCACTCCTTACTTACACTTACACTTTCATGGACAACACTACCATACATGCCGGGAGACCGGTCGGGAGTGTAGAGCTTATCCTTGCTGAAACCGTGCTCCGCTGGTGGGAGATACCGCCAGCTCACTTTTTCCTTCTCTCCCTCTGGTTTCCTTTATCTCATCTCTCTGTTCATCTCGTGCCGCTAACTTCTTCGCCTTCTCTTTGGCCTAGCCCCGCGTCATATGGTAATGACCAGCAACAGTAAAAAACACAGGTGAATGGGGAATTGAAATTTAACTGAAGAGCCACCATGTGCTGCAGCGGAATCTAGTGAAGTTACTACAAAATGAACAGAGTAAAACCTTCACAAAAAACTCGTAGATGTGCCAACTTTCATGGAGATCGGTCGAACGAGGTCAGAGTTAATCGATCTCGAACATACGAACATCCATTGTATATATATATATATATATATATATATATATATATATATATTGTGGCGTTATGGGATTGTGCAACCCCATAACAACACCGTCTCGTATGTATGAACACCCAAAGGCTGCGAGGATAGCAGGCGCGGAAAGCAGAGGTTCTTAAACGCGCGGCCTGGTATCCGTTGCCCGTACTAAACGAAGGCGAACTAGCGAGCAACGTTTTCCTTGTGAAGGGTTGAGAGAGGGGAAGCACCCCCACCACAGAAAATTTCCCCAGGCGTCGAACGATAAATACGCGAACCCGCAAGCGGAAGCTCTCTTTTCTTGCCACCAGTCGTCGAGTAAGCAGTATTTTGATCACCGATCGCCGAGCCAGTAGCATTTTTGATCATCGCTCGTCGAAATGTGTAGCGTGGAAATGGAGGAAAATGAAGTAGAGGAAGAAATACGGAGGGAAATATTGGAGCAAGATAAGTTGAAGGTTGATCAGAAAAATGCGTTGTTCCAAACGTTGATAAGCGTCAAGGATGTATTTAAAAACGATAACGAACCGGTAAAAGAGTAAGAGTTTCGAATTGAGCTAACAGATTCACGACAGTTTAAAGCAAAAAATTATCCAATCCCCGTAGCCTACCGTGATGAAGTGAGAAAATTGATAAACGAGATGATCCAAGAGGAGGTTATTCGGAAAGCACTTGTGGAGTACACCAATCCAATTCTTGTGGAAGAAGTAAGGAAAGCGGAAGAAGGAAAGAAAGCGGAAGAAGTAAGAAAAGCTGAAGAAGTAAGGAAAGCGGAAGAAGGAAAAAATGTGGAAGAAGGAAGGAAAGCGGAAGAAGGAAGGAAAGCGGAAGAAGTAAGGAAAGCGGAAGAAGGAAGGAAAGCGGGAGAAGGAAGGAAAGCGGGAGAAGGAAGGAAAGCAAATGAAGGAAGGAAAGCGGAAGAAGTAAGGAAAGCGGAAGAAGAAAGGAAAGCGGGAGAAGGAAGGAAAGCAGATGAAGGAAGGAAGATTGAGCTAAGGAAAAGGAAGAGAGATGTAGAGGGTGAGGAAATTAAGTGTCAAATCTTGGAAGATGAGGAAAAATAAGAAATCTAAATCAGACAAAGAAAGCACTAATGTACCTCAATTGACAGGAGGCATATCCAGTGATGAGTTGAAAATCAAATCCTCGACTGAAATTGTTTGCGAAATTTTTCAGGACCGTAGGACCGATCTCCATGAAAGTTGGCACATCTACGTGTTTTTACACCCAAAAAATTTATGTGCAGTTAATTTTGTTGTAACTTTACTATATGGCGCTGCAGAACAAAATTGAGCTTATTTTAATAAAAGTTCCATTCAAATTGCGCTCAACCCGGACTTCATTGTTGCGTTGCCATTTGACGCTGAGCATTGCTGTGTGGCGCAGGGCGCGATTCAGGAGAACCGGCCGGGCGCGCGCGAGAGGCAAAGAGAGACAGAGGGAGACGGAGAGATGCAGAGAGTGATGGAGAAAGACACACACAGAGAAAGAGACAGCGCGCGTAAGAGAGAGGGAGAGGTACAGAAAGAGTGACACACAGAGACAGAGAAGAGACCAAGAAACAGAGATAGAGACAGAGAGAGGGACTGAGTGACAAACAGATAGAGACAGAAGGACAGCCAGGGACAGTCTGTGCAGAGACGAAACACAAAGTTACATAGACAGATTTTGATAGAAAGAGACAGAGACAAAGACAGAGATAGACCAAGAGAAACAAACAAATAAATGGTTGAGTTAGGTTGATGATGACTGATGAAAGGACTAGGATCATGGTGAAGGAGTAGTGCGAGGTGGGAGGTATTCTTGGGACCATCTCAGCATTCATCTTACGTATTATTATTATTATTATTATTATTATTATTATTAATATTACCACGCTACACGATAAACGTGTGTAATTCTTCCAGGATCAGCTTTTCAGCTGTATCCTTGAATGACAACAAGGTTGTTACGCCTTGAAGTGAGATTATTATTAATGGATTAGGAGGTGATAGGATATTGGTGAAAGGTGATGGTGGACTTTTTGAACCATCCCAGCAGTCGTCTTATGACCGAGGGAAACCACGAAAACCCCGGTCAGGATGGCCGGCCAGGGAATAGAACCCGGATCTCCCGATTACGAAGTCAGCGCGCTACGCACTGAGACACTTCGCGCGGTTGTGTTATTATTATTATTATTATTATTATTATTATTATTATTATTATTATTATTATTATTATTGTTAGACATTATTCACAGTATCTACTGGTCGGTATGTCAACCACACACAGGAATGATGGACCAGCGTGTGTGGTTTGCTTTTACTGAAGCGTTCAGACGCTTCTGAAAATACGGCATGTATTCCAGAATTACACACTAATTGCCATAGTATATACATTCCTGGCTCCAACGTTAAGACACTCCAGTGCCACAAGTGTCATTTTGGGAGCACTCCTGTAGCTGATATACTTATAGGCACCAGTTGGTCACTTTACTGAAGTTTCCACTGAAGATGCGACTCATGGCGAGATTGGTATACTTCTGGATCATCTCTTGATATTTCCCATAATGTTGTGGGTATTGGGGATTGATTATATCGATAAGGAAAACCTGCTTGAATGGTTTCTATCCATGTACGTTTTATCGGTCAATTGCCGCCGCATGTCTGACAGTGATAATGGAACGATCCCAGTAGAGTGTGTGCCCATTACTTTTTCAGCACATTCTGAGGCACAATATGTTATAATTACGCGCACGGAAGTGGCGATAAAGCCCGTTCTCAAATGCCAATAATTGGTGTACCCTGCTTCGCCACTTCACATGCCTCGTTTTTGTATTCCACGCTGGTGCGTGCTGCTACATCCACTTGTCACGTGTTGATAGATTTCGCTTGCAGCCTTCAATCTTCTACACGAGTCGGAATGAATAGATAGAATCTCTTCAGAATGTGTTTTCTGTAGTTCCAATGTGGTACCCACTACCTCGTCCTGGATAGCTATCATGAGGCTTCTGTCTCCGGAAGACATATCCCCGTGCCTGGAGCATGCGTGCGACGCAGAGATGTCGACTTCTGGTTTACCAGCTCATGAGGGTACCTTCCATGCAAGTGCCTTTGCTTTCCATAAGGTTATCTTCTCCCTTTCGTTTTCGAATGATTGTTGAACAGGAGGAATCTACAAGCTTTTTCCAAGTTCAGAGGACTATAGTTACTTTCAACTGCGCTCACTGCCTTGCTCAACTCTCCCACAATTTTCCAAGAAGTTATCTTGCTGAGTGATGCAAGTTGAGAGCTGTGTAGATTTATTGAGATCTACCAAATACCTCGCCCTCTTGCGACCTGGAAGGTTAAAAACGCTCAGTACTTGAAATGGGATCGAGTTTTCGTGTTGAGGTCATAGCGGTTCGAATTGTTCTCTGAGGTTGTCGAGTCGGCTATTGCTCCATTGTAATAACTGCCAAAGGAGTATGTCAGCACTGGAATAACAAATGAATTGATGAGCCTGCAACAAGGTTCTAGCAGAGAGTTGAGTTTTTAATGAGTCCATGGCAATCGTTTTTACACACTTCATGTTGTTAGTAACAGTTGTGTCTTGATTCGGAGTGACTGTTGGAAACCCAAGTATGTAAGTTTCATGCGGGTTTCCATGCAGGTAAATTTGGTTCATTATCTGTTTCCAAATTTATAACTGCAATGACCCCGATATGATATTCACCTCCTGCACTTATCCAAACCGACATTTCATCTTAATTGTCGCTCAGGTGAAACTTCTCCGTCACGTTTATTAGTTTGCGCGCATATGACTCTCAGTGTCTGCATAGAGCTTCAGGTCATCCATGTAAAGGAGAGGTTGAGACACGAAGGAAAATTGAGTTCCCCTTTACAAGCGCCCCCGCCAGCATTCCATAATTAGATGAATTAAGTAGAGAATTAGAGATAGTGATCAAGGCTAAACAGAACAATAAAGGGCTTAAAGGTCACCCTGGGAAAATCCCTTCGGGGCGGATGTGTATAGTATCTGTGTGGAACGGATTTTTTCCATTAGAGAGATACAGTTTTGATATTCCATCGGACTCATTCGCAGTTTTCCAGGAAGTTTTGGAAAATAAACGCGGTGACCTTCCCAACATTGAAAGGAGCCAAGAATGCGGTGTTCGCGAATGCTTTTAGCGTAATCTATGTAGCATGCGCTACAAGTTTCTTTTGTTTTTCAAGCCCACTTGCCCCATAATTACAGAGTCGTATAATGAGTTGCTCCTTGCATCCCGTGAGATCCAGTCTACCCATCCTTTCTGTTCATTTGCTAAGATGTTCTGTTCCTCAAGTTGTTTTCATCATCATTTGCGAAACGACAAGATGTTAATGAGTTTTCGTCAGAAAGTTTGATTGGCAGGTTATAGGCCTGTACTCGAGGGTCTTTAGTGGCACCCTGCCTTTGGAACACAAATGTTCTACCTTCAGCTGAGGAAGTGAGGTAGATTTCTGGATTGTGAAGAAAATATTGAATTATATTAGCTATATGATGGTGCAGCTGCTCGGTAAATTTTTTGAGCCAATATTGTGGTTGGCCATCACTGGCCTGGTGCCTTCCAGTTATGTTGCTTTGCTCAAAGCTGCTTGGACAATTCCACGCGTTTGATGCATTCGTTCACACATTAGAGGGATATCTCGTGTCTTGTCATATTCCATTTCAATCCACGTCCTATCTGGGTTGTGGGACACAGCAGATGACCAGGTACGCTTCCAAAAGTCGTAAAAGATTTAGGTACTGTATTTGCCTCTACAATACGTGGGCGCAAAATGAGGTGTTTCAAATGAAGAAAATGCTTGCTCTTACCGGTCTTTTAATGATCTGGAAGTTTACACAAGTTTTTACTTAAATTTTGCAGAACAAATCCCAGAGCTCCGATAATTATAGGTGCGACATATGCTTTTACACTCCACATTCGGCTCATCTAGATTTTCAAACTGTTGAATTTAAGTCTGCCTCCTTGATTACGACGTTTTGATAGCGAGGTAAAATCACATTTACAAATAGACACGATTATTTCTCCAAATCCCGGATAACAATATACGGTTGGTTTGTCGCTATCGTGCGATCCGTTTGAATTTTTGGTCGTATATGGACAATATTGTGTCGAGCCTAACCGGCGTCACCAGTTTTAGTGAGTATTCTTACCACTTGGGACATGCATTTGGAATTTCGAGGGCGGTATAGTTCAGCCTGTGGAGGTAACGACACACCCTGTCGTGTATTTTCAAGTGATATATTCTGAAGTGCGATGGTAATTTTGATTTTCTGGTAGCTCTCTTTACACTTCAGAACTATCTAATTTGTATGGAAGGTTATGAACGGGAGTGAAATGAATGATTACAATTAATGTATGAACATGTGTTGTACAGGGTTGTGAACAATTTTTTATTACGTAATCAATAAAGCTAATTTGTACGTGAATAACATTGAGCGCAAATGCTAGCCTAGCTTAAATTTTGGTACCAATAGTTTAAGCTTAAATTTAGATACAGAACCGATGTGCCAACTTCCAGGTAGAATCCGTTGTTTGTTCCTTTGGCGCCACAACCGTTGACGAAATTCCCAGTTGGCTTGATTTTGGTGGTCACTTTCATCACAAAATAACATCTTTAAAGTATGCAAGTTTGTTGATTTTGACTCGTTTGACAGTATCGCTGATTACAACTATTCTCGGGAGTTATGTTTTGCAAAGAATGGCGAGAGCACACGGGCTCTGCTTCGTTCGACATCTACCGGTAGACTGACTATCCGTTTTCTTTTGTACGGGAGCGCGGGAACTTTGGAACTTTGGAAAAGCTTGTGCGCATGAGCGTTGCACTTTCTATATTAAAATGAGCTTTTTTTGGTAACAACTAGAATTGGTCAAGATGAGGCGATATGAAGAGTGGTTTCTACTTGTTTTGGGCAAATGCGACATTTATCATTTTGGGATATTTGAGAACAGCTTTATCATAGTTTCGGGTTCTCAACGCCTGATCTTGGGCAGCTATTAGAATTGCTTCCGATTCTGGCTTTATTATTTCCCATATAAACGATTATCTTTATTGGTCTGCACATAGTCCATTCTTTTTTCTCGTGGATACTGCACATGGAGTGGTTAGTATCTTCACGATGTCTTTAACATTTTTTCTATCTCACATTTCATGTTTAGTAGCATCAGAAGTTCAGTGTCTGTGTTATTCTGCGTGTCTTGAATAGTTGTTCTCGCAAAGATCCTTTTTACACTAACAATGCCTCTATTTGTCATTTTTCGGTCAGATATGACATTAGTAAGTCATCTTGATGATGCTACCTACTTTCCCATTCCGACTATTGCATTGTGCCCGGGGACGTTAATTTGTCTCAGGCTTCTTCCTCCTTTACTTGATACACAAAGTCAGTGTACATGAGCTCGAGGGTGGTCGACATGATGAATTGTGAGCACGTTTCTTGTTTTTAGATCCATGATTCGAATTTCTTGATCATTCCAGTCCTCTAGTCCGAAACTGTACTCGACCACAGGCACCGCCAATTACTAATTACAGATAATTTACTCCTGGAGTTCAGAGGAGAAGCCTCACTCTCCTATAATACCCCCTGCGAATTCTCTCTTTCATTGTGTCGAGATGTTCTCTCAATCTTCAATGCCCAGATATTTGTAATTTTTACTAGGCTCTAGATCTTGAATCACAGTGAGTGTTGGCACTTTACCTTTCTTCAAATTGCTTTTTGCGCTCTTGTAAGACAAAACTTCACGCCGATGTCATTGCTAAAGTCATTCATGATAGACAGCATTTGAAAGAAAACGCCTTCATTCTTAGCAAACACTTTAAGATTATTCACGTAAAATAAATGTCATTCTGATCTTTCATCACCATGGAGATTGTAACCAAAGTCAGTGTGCTGTGGTTATCATCATCATCATCTTCATAATAATAATAATAATAATAATAATAATAATAATTATTATTATTATTATTATTATTATTATTATTAATATTATTATTATTATTATTGAATTTCATATTTTGAAGGACAAGGATGTAAAATAATAAAATGTGGACCTGTTGGTTGATGGAAACGTTGGAGACGCTTTGTCGGTTACATATAGACATTCCACAATAATTTTTATATAGTAATATTTTATATACAAATACAATTAAATACATCATTCTTATATACAAATCACTGTAAAAATATTGTTACATCATATTATTACAAGCTTAAGTTAAAAATTATATGATTTCATTTCTTTGTAGTATCGAACCCACAATTATAAAAAGAATGCTACGACCTTGGCTTTACCCTGATTATATATTCAGTTTAACTGGATTATGGAAACAGCAAAATACATTTTTTAAAATCATGCGTGAAACATCAGAAAAGGTATGTTAATGAAGTATTTTCTCTCAATATCGGAAAGTAAAAATATACCCAATTTTTGACCAATTTTGATTGTAGATAATACAACGTAAGAAGAAAGAGTTCCTTGTCAAGGAGAATGAAAGTGAAACCGATGTTAATGCAAATGGAATTGGTGAGTGAAAATTACATATCCACACTGCAATGAGACTTGCATGGCGACCTGTGGTAGCATGTATACATGTACTCGTATGTATCTTATGTATGTATGTAGTAATAGATGGATGAGTGGATGGAGGGATCGATGGATAAACGGGCGGAAGGACGGTAAATGAAAGGTTGGGCTTTGTAATCTACTTTTAATTGCTAAAGAAAATGAACTTAAAATGAATTCATCCGATTATCCGTAATATCGATGTATAAGACCCTGAGCTTAGATTGTTGCCGCTGCCTCAGCTGCAACTCTGCTCAGATCTTAACGTTCCAGTTCCGAGTGTGACGAATGCCGAAATAGTGCACTAACGAACGGCCGCGCGCGAACTTTCCTTCCTCTTTCTTTTCTTATGCTCTCCCCTTACATTCAAACGCTCTACTTGTACGGGAGACCAGTCGAATGCTTAGGGGTCATTCCGTTTTCAGTTGTCCAGAATTTAATAAATTGGTGGCGATACCATTTCAGAAGAAAACATAATTTTTAAAACATTTCCATTGCATTTTGGCTGTGTAATACCGTTTTACTTTCTGGCATACTGCTTACGCATTAAAAAGTATTGTACTTCTGATGAGAAAAATGCGAGAGAAAATTCTTAACACAGGCCCCTACAAACTAAGAAGTGGATAAATAATTATTCTTTATATTGAATGTCATTAAAGTAATATTCAAAATTATATATGAGGCATAATTTATAATAATAATGTATTTATAATAATATACTACATTATTAACTATTAACTAATAGAATATACTTTTAACTATTGTCAAGCAAGATACATTTGAATTCAAAATGTCAGGAAAATTGTATGATTACTTGTCATCACTTCACCTCAATGAGGAAACAAAGCATTTCCATGTAAATTTTCAATTTTTTAAACTCACTTTGCGTTTACTCTCAATGCTGAAATTTATACTGTCGTTTGGTATTACAAAGATCTGGTACATGTGCAAATTTGAAACATTTATCTGTTTACAACCCCCAGCTGAGATATTACATTAAAAAATGTAAAATTCTAAAATTCCAATTTTTAGGACGGTGTAACTTTTAAGTTACACCGTCCTTTACACATAATTGATATTTTACTTAAAGAAACTACATTGTTTTGTGTAAACGTACAGACAACAACGTTGGAAATTTTTTTATTCGCGATTGATAGTTTGGTATAGAATAGTACCCAAATAAAATGTAATAAGTGAATAAATATTACTTGGATTTAAAGGCCATTTTTTGTATTGAAGCCAATGCATTTTCGTTTCAAAAGCTACAAAAATTAGGCTCTAAATTTTAAGACTAAAAGTGTCTTCGAACGCGAAAAATGGTGCGCAGATTAAAACAAATGTGACCATTGAAAATGTTTAAAAACGTACGGGAATTTATATAGGACGTATGATTTATGTAGGAAGTATGATCCATATCTTCTGAGTGGCTCACGATATAGAAAGGCAGCTTTCGCTCAACAACGCGGAATCATGAGGCAAGGAATGTGCTGTAGAGATATTATTTGTAACTTTTTTTAGTTTTTTTGTGGTTGTAGTTCCGAATTTTTCGGAGAACTACACATTCAAAATTCTAGACAGTGTACAAGGGGTACATCAGAACAATGCTCAAGTTACTATACGTTCATTTGCGTGTAATTTTCGACTAAGCGGAGAAGGCCAAGCGGCATTCTTCCAGTCAATTGTCATAGTATCAGACGATTTAATTCGTAACACTGCTGCTGTGTAATATTTACAAAACAGCTAATACGATTCTTGAAAACTAAAATTTCAAACCTGAAAAAAATCGTATACGTTTCAAATTAAGTAAGAGCTCAACATAAAATAGTATAATATTTTTAATTCATGAAAAATATTTTACTGTAACAACTGAGTGGCATTTGTTTGTCACGACGCATGGTATGTCGCCTAGTGATGGTTAGGGAGAACATTACAGCCATTGGCGGATCGAGCTACTTTACAAATGTCTTCTGATACTCAAATTCAAATACCAAAACAATTTCATGATTGATCGCCAGAAAATATAACTCGTATTACATTTAACTTTGCTGAAAAAGAAGATACGAGTGTAAATGCCATTAAACAAAAAGTGATTTCAAAACATGTCGACTTCTCCAGCCGCAAGTAGTTTCCTATTAGAGAAATCCTACATCCAAAAGAGAGTTCAATCCAGATGCCCCTGTGATAAATTCAGAACACCTTAGTAACACATTTTTTCTTCTAAAATAATCTTATTTTATCCCTCTACCTTTCCTCCCAACCACATATCACATGAATTTAAATTGAGGACTTCAGAGGATGTGGCCTCGCTCATATTAAGGCTAATAGTTCTTCCAATAGCATTACAGCCCGGTATGGGCCTGAGTTGTCTTCACGATATGCGACAATTCCCCTCTTATCTCTGCCTTCCAGTTATCCTCTTCTTCATATTTCCGCCCAAGTCCTGGATCTACATTGTTCTTGGTCTGCCTCGTCTTCCTACTCCAATTATTTAACCACGTAGCATAATTTTAGGCATTCCATCCGCTCTCATTTTTTGGATATGACCCAGCCAGGACACTACACACAAACCTGATTTTAATAATAATAATAATAATAATAATAATAATAATAATGTCTTTATTTTTACAAAATTTAATGTTTTTATTTTTACAAACTTAACTTTACCCTCTCCTTTCAAAATATGTTTAATTTCCTCAATATATCTTATTTTCTGTCTTATTTTCTATCCCTCTTTAAGGGGACCATGTATTTTTCTGATCACTTTTCTTTCAAATCTACGCAGGGTCTCCATATCGTTATTGTGCAAAGTCCATGCCTCTGCTCCATAGGTGACTACTGGACTGATTAATTTATTCAGATATGTAATTTGTATTATTGATGCTTATTCCAAGATCCATTTATCTTTATACTCTTTAACCTCCTCCTAGGCTCATTTGCTAACATTCTTAAGTATTTAGTGTTATCCTCGTTTATATATAGGACGATTTTTTTACTGAGTACTTCCAGTTTTTTAAACGTGTCTTCTAGGATATCAAATTTCTTGCTATTTGCACCTCATCGAGGGTATATGAAAGATATTGTATAAATGTATATAGTATGCTCCCTCTAATATTAAGTTCCCATTTCGTACTATGAAGTGCTAGGTTAAAAAGAGTTGAAGAAAGCGAATCTCCTTGTTTAAAATCTGGTGTCATTTTTAAAACTCTTACTCACCCTTCCTTCTACATATACTTTGGACTCTGATTGGACCATTGCAATTTTAATGAGTTTATTTAGCGTCCTGAGCATTCCATCTTTCCTCAACAGTAAATAGTTGCTTTTATTTGATACTATCAAAGGCTTGCAAGAAATCGATAATGAGCAAATGTAGTACATATATATCATATTCATAGCATTGTTGCATTATTTGCCTTACAGAGCATATTTGATCATATTTGATCTCTGCTTATTCTGAATCCACTTTCGTAGTCTCCTAGTATTTTTTCTTCAAAACTATTCACTCTTTTTTTCACTAATCGTGAATATATTTTATAAGCTGTATTTAACAATGAAATATCCCTGTAATTTGTACACCCAAGTTTTTCACATTATTTTTAAAAAATGGACATACAAGCCCATTCTTCATTCTCTTGGTTTTTCCTTTAAATTCCAAATTGTACATATCATTATATGTAATGAGCCCCTCTTTATTTAAATAATTCTCCTATTAATCCATCTTCGCCTAGTGCTTTACCATTCCTGAGCCCCTCTTATTTCCTCCAGTGTTGGTGTTATCACTTCAATTTCCTTATTGAAGTCCTCTAGCATTACATCTTCATCTATCCTATTCAGTAGGTCTTTTTATAATTTAGCCTATCTTCTCATTACTCCATTTTCATACTGAATTATATTGCCATTTTTATTTATCATTACATAAATTACTTTTGGGTTGATATCCCTTTGACATAGTTGTTACTGCTTGATAGAATTTTCTACTTTCTTTCGTGTTATTAAATTTTCAATTGCCTGTATTTTAAATTTAAGAAATTCTTTTTTATTTCTTTTTTCGAAAAGGCTAATACTAAACTAATTATAATACATCAAAACTCTCTTGTAAAGCTCTAATCCGATGTATAAGAAATTTCTTTAATCGATTTTGAAAAATGGTTTCGCCAAGCTGTGCCTATAAGAGGAATAAGAAACTTCTATACTTCCTTGCCACAAGCAGACGGTCAAGCAAGTTTTAAACTTCACTCTTTGGACGAAAACGGAACGATTATAAATGTACGATTACCGAAACCTTGGTATACCGTACGAGTATAACCGAAACTTTGGTCCTGCTCCTATTGAACGTCTCAAAACAATGTAAGACGATAATTTAATAATAGTTTTCTTATTGACATTAAAGAGAAGACAGATTGCAACCCTGATGAAACATCTGTTGCAAATCAGCATAAAGAGAAGGGATCTAGCAATCGAAACCTAGTCTTATTGCATACAGGATGAAGACTATTGCATATAAATGTGTTTTTAATTTAGGGTTGATAATTAATATTTTTTACATGCCGCTATACATAAATAAAAATTTCTGCCATCAAAACTATGCTTCAGATACATTTAAAATTTATGAGAATCAATTACTAACTAATAAAAGCAAGACTTACAAATTATAAGCGTTTTCTTATGCTCAAAAAAGCAAAAATTAATATGTAGTTTTAACTGCTATTAACTTCACCCAATTTTAATTTATCATCAATATTATATAACAATTATAAACTACAGTCTCCAATGCAATTTGACGACAAAAATCTAAATTCCAGAAGGGAGAATTTGAGAAAATGAATTTTGAAGTAAAAAACTTTGGCCTTAATATGTCCCTATTAATGTCCTTATAATTAGATTCAACGTTGTAAACCTTCAGTATAGGGTATATATGGGTATATAAAAAATATAAAGCAAGTTCCAAAGTAAATTCAGATTTGAAAAAAATTAAGTAGTTTGTTTTTGACAAAACCCTCTTGCAGAACAGGAATTTTCGTAATTTTCAAAATGACGTTAATGTAAGTAAAATTTAAAGCTCTAAAGACCATTTTCAGTGTTGTGTCGACTTTCTAAAACGATTTGCAAAGTTTTAGTCCAATCGGAAGATGGTCGGAAAATTTTGGCTGATTTGACATGGACTGACACATACATGGGTAGTTTCATATAAAAATGAGATTTTGGAAAGATTTCTTAGATCCCGTTCCCTCTACAGATATACACTTCCCCTAAGTCACCCACCTTCTTCAGCCAATAACGTGTTTTTATTAATTTTATTTTTTTGTCAATTTAATATTATTTTATGTTATTGAAAAATTATGAAAAATAAAATATTTTATGCTATCAGAAAAACTTTTTTAACACTTCCTGAGCGCCAAATTGAAACGCATTTTTTAAAATTTACTGTTTTAAAACCCTGAAACAAGCCCGAAACACTCAATCTCAAATCAATATAATTACAATATGTTGTAAATTAATTTCTGATATTTACCTTCTTGTAAACGTATTATACCGCAACCGCCCGGCTGGAAGCACTGCAAGCCAATCACCTTCCAGTGAATAGAGATCTGGTTAACCAGCACCGGCTGGGCGGTGAAGCAAGAACGCAAATACAACGTAACAGTATTTGGCATATCAATATTATTGTAACTGCCAAGAAGGGAAGGAAGATGAGGGACTTAATTACAGTAAAGAAAAAAATACCGTGAACATAATTTAATCCCAAAAAAGGATCTATTGAATAGACAGAATAAACAACAAGAATACATAGAAAATCCTTACAATTAATCTGGGGAACATGACAAATGTTTCACTTCCTTCTGCGGAAAGTGCAGGTGCGTTGGCGCTCCCAGGTAGAGGCTCGTGCAGCGGCCCCGGCGAAGGTGTTGGCCGGAGATGGGATAGTAATAGCCCACACAGAGGAGTCCCACGGCGTCCCCACACGCGGTATTCAAAATCCATGTTACTGAAAAATTGATTAACGGCAAGTGTCTGAATATGTCTGTCTCTTTGTCGACTGTCCATGTCTGTCTGTTCATCACTGACTGGATATCCATGCCTGTCTCTCAGTCCATATCTGTCTTAGCAGTTGAAACACATGCGATAAGTAACTGCATTTCACACACCATTGTGCTCACGTTAACGGTTGGATACTGTCAGCATCTGTGAGCACAGAGAGAAGCAGCGCAAAACTGAATATGTACATAGTTCACAATCAATTACAGTTAATGGGACAAAAATAAGTGGGCGTGCATTTCGGCTGCACCTGTACATGTACCTGATGGGCGCACTACAAATAGATTTAAGATAACTAGCATGGAGTATACAGAAATGCATAGCGACGCGACATAGTTTCTGAAGTGAGTGCGAGCCGTAGGCAGATTCAAGTTCTGTTGGCGTGTGGTGGGAGAGCTAGCTACCCGCGGTTGAAATAGCTTTTAATCACAGTTAATCTTTTATTTCGCTGCAGCACTAAGATTAACTCATGAGGGACCAAGCATTGAAATAATAATATATTAATAACATTACGTATTTACTCAAAAATTACACTAGAAGGGATAAAAATCTCAGTTATATTTTTTTAACCAATAGGTAATGTGCGAATATGCAACTTTGGAATTTTAGAGTATATCAATTCATCTTGCTACAATACGACTGAAAACAGTTTGAATGGAGATGATTTTACATTTGTAAACTGCAGTGCTTTTGCACAATTTGCACCTTCTTCTGCCTGTGGCTTCTCCCTTTAAAATCACATGCCCTACATCTTGATTGATTTATTGACTGATGATGCCGGGCGCGTCAACTAAGTTCATTAGCATCGTAAATGAAATGCATGTTTTAGCGCGGGAGATGGCGATTTTTATCCCCCATTGGATGATGATATTCCACCTACCTGTCGGCTTGCGCATTCTCCCTAAGCAGATATTTCCCACTAGCGGGGCTCCGTTTCAACCGAAAGCAGCTCTAAGTTTCCGGTCGCTCTCCGGCACGTGTGCTAGTACGCGTTTAAGTGCGTACAAGTAACGGGTCAGGATAGAACAAGTAAGAGGAAGGAATGATTGCGGTCCGTGGCCTGTTTTTTGGGTACTACTCTGGCATTTGCCTGGTAGTGCTCGAAGAAACGAAGGAAAATAAACGATGAGAGCAGCCAGCCGCAAGACGTTTTCTTCGGGCGCCAGCTGAACTCGACCTAACTATGTAACGAGTGTCTAAAATCTTAACAAAGTTGGGCCTCGAGCACTAGGGGGCACTTCACGGTCAGAGGCAGTGCAGCGAAAAATGTTTGCTCTGAGTCACCTCGAGGGAAATCATAGTTGTGACATCTTTTCTTCACTCGCAATTTGGGAGAAGAATATGCTTAAATTGTAATTAAAGCAAGTTGCATGATTGTATAGGAATTTAAAAATTAAGAATTGTAATATGTTTTACGAGGCTAGGTTATTGAATAACTTAAATGGTGTAATTGTTCCGAGAAAAAATAGCACAATGCGGCGCTCGGTTTTGGCCATAGGCGCTACGAAGAATTTTGAACTGTCTTGCAAGGGTTTTCTGAGAAGCGTTGCGATGCAGTTGCGCGGACCGCAGTTGCCAAAACCGGGCTCGTGGGGAAATATCAGATTTGCGAGTGAATACGGCTGTGCGAGCTGCGCAGCTTAAGTTGCTAATGTAGAATACAAAACACAGAATAATACAATCAGATAATTTTGTCGCTGTCCTGTGAAAAGATGTGCGTATTAAATTATGCATAATATGTTTTTGAATTATGTTAGTTAACCATGTTCCAACTGATCTCTATTTAAATGTTCATACTTGAAATGAATGTATTTAAAAATACATTTTCCGGAAAATTTTCAACTTTCTCTTAAAATATGTTTTTACATAAGTAAAAAATTATTCTTACCATTAAAAACGTATCAACCAATATTTAACCACCACTATTCGAAGTGTTTCAAAATATATTAACCTAATTAATACTAACCCACAATGTATTAACCTAATTAATATATTAACTCATATGCCAACAAACAGCTCGGGTTCAACTTGAAGTCGGATCAGCTTATGATCAGATTTTCAAGTATTGAGCAAATACATCAATAATACTTGCACTGCATTTTGCCAGTGACAACTGCAGACTCTACACCTACTGTGTATAACGAAAACTACTAGCATGTGAACGAATTTCATTTATTTTCCTTGTTATAACTTGAAAGAAACAATTTACAATAGTGTTTCGAAACACTTATAATAGTTTACCATTAGAAATTAAAAATCTTAAAACCTTTCGTACGTGATCTTACTAGCACTACTGGCATCTGACAGAGTATATGAGGAACTAATTCAGTTTTAGCGACTGGCGAAAAATTATGATCGTGATGAATCTAGTAACATATTGGATAAATTATTTTTTACTCATTTATATCGTAATTAACTTTGCAACAATTTGCAATGACCTGCGACAATCCTGAACAAGAGCCTATAAACATTTCGTATATATGCGTACTGTGAAGTGCCTAGCTTACTTAAGAAATAATAAATCTCGTTATTTGTAAAATTCAAAAGAACGAATCTCTACTTTATTGACAATACTATCACATAAATATTTTAATTGATTTAGTCTTCAAAAATTCCTACTTTTCTGCTTGGACACGCTAAGGAAACTCACGAAATATTGGCCTATGAATATGTTTATTATTTATTTGCCCTGCTATGCTCATAAATTCGCCCTTTACTGAAATATTTATCATCTTGATTCTATTTCCATTTATTTATGGGTTTCGACATACAACATGCTGTCTACTTATCTGTCATATGTAGACAAGAAATCTATGCAGAATGGCAATCTCTGGAAGTTCTTTTTTAATTTGTAGCAACTAGCTATAAATTATCAACCATTATTTTTCAAATAATAACTTAACATTTATTTAACAAGTTTGGTTTACACCCTTCAATGAGCTTGTGAATTCATCTAATATTATTTCACTCGTATACACTGGTTGCGTTCTCGTACGAGTCAAGAATTAAAGTTCATGGCTTACTACCTTCGCGCGCACCGTTGACTTCTCAGGTGAACTCCGATTCTTCTCCCTTGATGCTGTATATTTGTTGTTCGTGTTACTGTATCTCTTATCGTATTCTCTCCTAATTTTAAAATCTGCTTGCAAAATGTCACCAGCAAAATATCATCAGTTGGTTGTTGGTTTCATAAAATCATTGCAATAAATTTTTACGTGATCGTGACTTTCGTTAAGCTGTACCGCATGTGGGTAACTATTAGCGACTGCCTACACTCAAAACAAATTGATGAATACAATCCCGTCTACGACTCTTTCCCATTATAAATTCAGTTTCAAATACGAAGTCTACTTAAATTGAACTTAGCATTAAAATACTTTTGAAATCTCAAGATTATTAACACATAGCTAGAAAAATTTGGCTCGGTTAAGTGATGTCAGGTTAAAGCAGTCCGGTCCGAGCCGCCGAGGCGAACGCTTCGTGACCGAGGTAGCTCTGCCTTATCGTTTTCTGGCAGTGGTCAACCCGCAGCGATCAGTGCGATAACACTCAGTGTGTGTCGTTCGTGTGAGTGGTACGAACTGTCCTGAGTTCAGAAAAAGTGTTATTTTAGATGTAGTAAAAGCTAACAAATCAATTTTAAACTAGTGAATGGCCACAAGTAGTTGCTCCGTTACGGGGCAACTAATTCGAAGCGCAATGGACGCTACCTATAGTGAAAATGGTGGTGAAAACGCGCTTATCAGTGAACCGGTGCAACCCATCCCAGATCAAGCAATACTTCAACAGCAAGAACTTCTTCAGCAACAACTACAACACCTCCAACATCAGCAACAAATGGTAGAAATACAACTCTCTCAACTTCTAACTCAATGTCATGTGCCTCCACAACCGCATCTGCAACAGCAATCACAGCCACAATAACCGCAGCTCCAAGGTACGCAGGAACATGGTAATGAGCATGAACGAAAGATGTTACTTTCACCAGAAGAGGATATATCCAGGTATAATATTCCTGTTTCAAATAGGTATAAACTTCTAGGGACATTAGAGACTAATGAAGAACCTGTGAACGATCCAATTATATCCAGGTATAATATTCCTGTTTTAAATAGGTATAAACTTCTAGGGACATTAGAGACTAATGAAGAACCTGTGAACGATCCAATTAATAAAATACCCCCAATTATAGTGCATAATGCAGGTAACTTCCAACTTTTGATAGATGATATTAAAAAGAACGTTAAGGACTACTTCACAACTAAACAGGAGAAAGTCGCTATTAAAATTTCATTTACTTCCATAATTGATTATAGAAGTTTTAGAAAATTTTGTGGAACTGAGAAAATTGAGTTCCATTCTTTAAAGACCCTTCTGTAAAAACGTTAGTCATTGTAATGAAGGACATTCCCACTACGTACTCGGAAAGTGAAATAATACAGGAACTGACAAGACTAAAATTCCCAGCAATTAAAGTAGCAAGACTTTATAATAAAGACAAAGGCCCCATTTCTGTATGTGCAATTGATTTAGAAAATCCTTATCAAAGTAAAGAAATATTCAAACTTAACCGCTTTTTGTACAGTGTTATCAGAATTCAGAAAAGAATCAAGTCTCATGTAATCCAATGTAAACGTTGTCAGAGATTTGGGCATTCCCAGGCAAATTGTGGCCTTCAGCCTCGGTGGGTCAAATGTACTGGCCAGCATTAATACTCCGAGTGTACCAAAATTAAATCTGCCCCCCCCCCTAAGTGCGTAAATTGTGGTGACGAACATATTGCTAACTATAAAGGCTGCAGCATATACAAAAAGGCAACAGATCCAATGAAAAAATTAAAAAAACATACACACACCTTTTAACATGTCCCACCAAATCACTACTTATCCTAACAATGTACCCGCTAGACAAGTACCATCACATCCTACCCTTCATCCTAATCCATACCTTAATAACCAATCGAGGTCATATTCATCATTATTCAAACAGGATCAATAAAATCTAATCTCAAACATCGTATCACAAGTCATGTTAGCGCGCACTCCCATAATTGAAAATACAGTAAAATCTGTTCTGACAAATTTGAATTATGGCAAATAAAATAACTAATATTAATTTTTTAAACTGAAACGCCAAGAAAATGAATTTAGACATTTTTAAAGAAAAATGAAATTGAAATAGCTTGTGTAACCGAAACCCATCTAATTCCGGGAGAAAAGTTTCACATTCCAGGATTTAGAATTTTCAGAGAGGACCAAATTGTCTACAAAGCATCAGGTGGCGTAGCACTAATAGTAGCTAAAAACATCGAGTGGAGTCAAGTATCTACGCCTTTATCTCCGAAATTAGAATGAATAGGAATAGAAGTGAAGAGTGGCGTTAATAGAAATAATATCAATAACACTACTGTTACACTGCTGCTACTACCGCTACTACCGCTACTACTACTGCTGCTGCTACTGCTGCTGCTACTGATGCTACTACTGGTGGTGTTGGGGGGTGGGGGTGGTAATAATAATAGTAATAATAGCCATAACAACGACAGCAAAGTAATAATCATTGCAGCTTATAAGCCTCCTAATAAGAGATTCCCTGGAAAGACTTATAGAAAAATATTTAGCTCATATAATCGTATTATTCTCTTAAGAGATTTGATCAGCAAATACACAGCATGGGGCTGCAACTCAATAACTATACAAGTCCGAAAGTTACTGGAATTTGTCAATGATAATAGTCTTAATATTCATGCCTCAACAGATCCTACACATTTTCCCTACCATTTTAATATAACCCCTGACGTTCTCGATATAGTCATAACCAAAAATATTAATTTCCCGCTGCATCAAAACGTAGTAGGTGAATTAGATTCAAATCATAATCCGATCCTAATATCATACAAAGATTTTTTTAAGAAATTACACCGGAAAACCCTTTAGAAAACCATATCAATTGGACTAAATTCGCTTACCTAATGAAAAATAACTATAAATATCCACTTCCTATTAGGTCGATTGCAAATATCAACTCCGAACTAGAAAAGTTCAATGCAGCTATTTTTAAATCTCTGGACCATTTCATAACATCAAAGATATACCCCCATATGTACAATACAAAAAATAAATTAGTTTCTACCCCTATTCCATGGAAAATTATTAATTTAATTAAATCGAAACATAATTTAAGAAGATTTTCGCAAATAAATCGAAGACCGGATATAAAAGCAAAACTAAATAAATTATCAAGGGTAGTCAAAAATAGATTGGATAATTACCGTTACACTTCATTTCGGCAGTTTATAAACCAAGTTGATCCTAATTCAGCACATCTCTGGACAACTACAAAAAGAATCACTAGAGATAAAAACGAAATATCTGAATTAAAAGTGAACAATAAGCTACTGCATTCAGATGTTGATAAGGCCAAAGCGATTGCAGATCATGCAAAATGTATTTAGATCACACCCTCCATCAATAATACAACATAACAATGAAATTGTAAATTTTATAAAACAACCACTAATTACAGCCGGAACCAAAATAAAGTTTATTTCACCGTCTGAATCGGCCAATATCATTAAACATTTAAAACAACGAAAATCACCCGGTATTGATGGAAACAGTAATAAGATGCTCAATAATAACTCTGTAGCAGGTCTAACTGCAATATTTAATTATATCTTACGTTTTAATTATTTCCCTACTTCCTGGAACACGGCAATTGGTCTTCCTTTTCGCATGTCAGGAAAAGATCCTCGACGTCATGAACATTACTTACCAATAAGTCTCCTTCCCTCAATTACCAAGATTTTTGAAAGTCTTCTACTAAAGAGACTTAACAAATACCTGAGAGACACGGATGCAATACCAGATATTCAATTCGGTTTCAGAGCAAATCCCTCCTGCACACACCAGCTGCTAAGGCTTACTGAGTACATTGCACAGAGATTCCAAGAGAAAAAACATACTTTGGCTGCATTTCTGGATATTGCACAAGCGTACGACAGAGTCTGGCATACCGGTCTGTTATTTAAAATAAGACAACTTGGAGTCCCTGAGTATATTCAGAATATTATTAAAGGCTTTATCTCTGATAGAAAATTTAAGGTCAAAATTAATCACTCCTTTTCTACTTTTCGTAATATCACAGCCGGAGTTCCTCAGGGCTCAGTTCTCTCACATATCTTATTTAACATCTTCGTGAGTGACATACCCAAGTATTCCAACGTGGAAACTGCTCTTCTTGCTGACGATACGGCATTGTTTTCAGCAAGTTCAGATATTAGCCTAGCATACAATAGAGATCAGAATAATCTTAACATCCTAATGCAATGGACAAAAAAATTGAGAATCGCAATCAATTCTCAAAAATGTCAGACTAAGATATTTACTCTTAGGAGACCTCAAAACCCTCCCAATCCGAAAATAGGTGACAGCGAAAAACCTTGGAAAAGTGACCAATAAAGTATCTTGGAGTATTGTTAGACCAGAAACTTTCCTGGAAACCTCATATTCACGCAGCTAACAACAAATCCAATGCCAAAATATTAAAACTATACTCTCTTATAAATCAACATTCAACACTAAATACCAAATGCCAGATTCTATTATATAAATCTATTATCCTACCCACACTAACTTATGCTTGCCCAGTGTGGGGAAACACTGCTTCCACCACATTCAAAAAATGCAAATTCTCCAAAATAAAGTCCTCAAGAAGTCAAGTAAATCTCCATGGTTTATACCTAACCACCAAATTCATAGAGAACTCCAAATGGAAACAGTGCTCGAGCACATTAAAAAAGTAGCAAATAATATATATTCTTCCCTTCCCTCTTCTCATTCCGCTCTGAAATTTCACCTAGCTCGAACAGCAAACATCCCAAGCCGAATCAAATCCAAATTTCTCAAAGACATGCTTTAAACTCCCTAAACAAATTATATCTTCCCGTATCCATATAAAATCTTTCACGTTCCCTTCCTATTGATCAGTAGGGCAATCCTAACAGCTTACCCCCTCCAAAAATCAAAAATAAATCTCAGCAGCTTCTAGAAGAAAACAAACGAATTCAACGAGCCAGAGCATCTAATCTCAATTTGTCAGGAATGCCTCAATCCCAAAATGTCAGTATGTAAAACCGAAACCCCTCGAAAGACCTTTGGACGAACGAGAAGAAATAAATTTAAAAAAATTAACATATAAAACTCTGAAAAATATCAGTACAAATTCAGTGTACCCTATTCCCTCTAATAGAAAATAGTAATACCGAACCAAACCAATAGTAATCGTACCGTCTCACCGATGTATCCTCGATAGAAGCTGGCGTTAGGGAGACAATATTAACTAGTGGTGCTACAGAATAGCACAGATTCCTCGTAATAGTTTTCTATTTTATTTGGTTCCGGCTTGCTAAACGAACTTGCCACGTACGAACTATACGAACCACTATATCACTATACGAACTTGCCTGCTGCCATTTATCGCCGCCCAAAGTACTTTTTTAAAAATTTTCTTAACTTTTTGGTTTCCTCTTAACAGAACGGAAATATTATTTAATGAATATTGAAGAACAGTAAAACCTCGTTCTAAATTGCAAATTTTTTTGAAAAATTTGGAGCCGTTTTTAAGAAAATGGCGCCTAGGTGCTGCTGTAAATTTTAAAATTGTAGCCGTTTTTCACATAACAATTTGAGTTTTCAGAAAACTTCACTGAAAGTCATTAAAAGTACTTTAACTCACAAATACAAAAGTGTTTACAAATTGCTGTTAATGTGCATGTTAACAGCGTGAGAGATCTTTCAAAACATTACATTTGTAAAATTTTGAATTTGAAAAAACAGAAGTATACCCCGAAACGAACTTTACGTCGCATTAATGAATGCCATTAGAACTAACCGTCCGAAAAGTTTGAAGAAAAAAATTGAAGACGTATTTGAGGAAATGGAGTGTGAGCGTTTGAGGTAGTTTTCACAGGAAAGGATTGAATTTTCCTAATTATAGAATGAAAATATTCTTTTATAAGTATTAAAGAATAGTAAAACCTCGACCGATATTACAATTTTCTTTGAAAAATTTAGAGTAGTTTTTAAGAAAATGTACACGATACGAAATTATTATTCGTATTTATGTCATCTTATAGACCACTCATTTACCACCATCGCTACCAAAGTTCAAAGGAAAAATTTTCAGCAGTTTTTGGATTTTTTTAGTTAAATATAGTCGCATCAACAACTGTGGTCATTACCGACTACTTTAAATACAACTAACAATATTAATATAATACAGTACACACACACACACACACACACACACACACA
>BOPP01000119.1:3911419-3926640 GCA_017312745.1 Gryllus bimaculatus | reverse complement strand
CCTTAAAGAATGTGCGATTGTTACATGAATTCGGTATACCGCATCTACTAAGCAGACAATAACCTCAAAACAGTCGGCAATGTTGAGACAAAGCGAAAAACAATCGAAGAGCAGCCATAAATTTGAAAGTCGGTTCGCGCTGGTCCGCTCCTAGCACCGGAGGATCTACAATGTCATTGGATTATCCGAGAATCGACAGTAATAGATGTCGTGCAAAATAGCAAAGGAGTCGAGAAGTCAGAGAAAGGTCTTCCTAACCACCCGCGAGAAAAGTCTGCACTCGAAGGAGCGCGTAGTAGTCAGGTGCCAAGTATGTCATTCCAACGCGGCTTCAAGTAACTGATTTTATCGGGATCCAGGACACATCGATCCGAAAAAATTCGGTCGCTTGTAGAAACGTTGAATAAGTGAGACCAACTAATGCGCAATACAAGATGTCCAGGAAAGAACCTCCGTTACAAGTCCCATAACAACATCAAAGTTCGACAGTGATGCTTTTGAAGCCGCCAGGACGAAGAGAGTTGATACGGTGGCAATCTTCTTATTGTGACTTCAACTATCGAAACAAGGGCTGGACGAGATTCAGATTTTTCCGTACAGAGAAAAATTTTTACCGGTAGACGCCCAAAAACATTAATCGAAGAAATATTGACCTAGCTGTGCTAACGCGACCTAGAGTTTGAGTGTCCTGTGTATTCAGAGAACAAGAATTTTCCGGGCAACTGTGGCACGTGATAGGCAGTTGTTTTCGTCGCGAAGGTGATGTTATGGCCACCCGATCATTTCTTCCAAAAAGGGAAAATGTGTTACCAAGGAGGTTATGTGAATGTCTATCTAACGTTTTTGTGAGCTCGTGAATGGACAACGTAAGCATTTGAAGCCGATTGTGTTCCAGTCAAGACGGGTGCGCCCGCCCAATACGAGTCAGTTTGGTGCAGAAATTGGTACGGACAATATCGACATTTTTGGTTCGAAAGGAATTCTGGCCTTCTCCACAGCCCAGATTTAAATCCGTTGGATTATTATGTATGGACGGTGGGGGGGGTTTTTTGAAAAGAAAAAAAAAAAAGAAGTTGGGAAAAACAAACAAGGTCGAATGACACCCGAACGTAAGCATCTCTCCTGAGTCGCTATTGAAGGCAGCATTCGCCGAAATGGACCGTTAACTTGCACGCGGCCTGCGAGCGGTTCAGACCCAGACAATTGGAGACGGCGGCGTCAAGCAAGTGGGACATATAGAATAAATTTATTCCATATGAACCTAGTACATTTACGTGGTAAAAAGCATTTTTTGTTAATTTTTCATGTTACGAAACAACAAAATATATGTGTTAAAGAAAAATGTTCAGATTTGTCCGGATTTTGGCCGTGCACCCTGTAGAAGCCAAAAAACCAACTAATACGAGCATCGTAGACAAATGCCTAACCCATAAAATATGCCATAAAACACGCATAATCAAATAACTCCAATATTTTTCCATGATATATACCACAAAACCTCAAATTATTACAAAGTACAATAATGCTTTTCAGCATGTACGTCTAATGTCCAAAGATACAAACCTGAAGACAGCTAAACGTTCAGAAACATAATGTCAATCGGAAAAAAGAAATAATAGTCATAGAAACCATGGTCAATTCCTGATATAAGTAGCACATATATCACCAAAAAACGCCAATACTAACAAATGGCTAAAATGATAGCAAAATCATATTTAACTGAAATAGAAATATAAATACAAAGATTCCTATAAATCTAATACTAAAGTTATCCCATAATAAGCTGTAAAAAATCATGACCTACAATTACCGAAAGATTGTTCCAAATTACTAACAGACTGCATTCCCACTCCACACTACTACATGCTGAATTTTCTATATATGAAGCCTTCCAAATGTCACAAAAAATCAGAAAATAACAATTTTGTCATATCCTCTACTTCCCTTGAAGCATACATATTTCGCAATACCCAGGTCTCCATAATAAATAGTACTCATGAAAATATCAAATCTAAAAAGACTCGCTTGATTATCAGAATTATAAACTTTGCCAGAGCAACAACACTGGCATAAAAGCGCGGGAGATTCAAATCTAATTTTGTCCGGATTTTGACCGCGGACCCTGTATTTGATGCTGCCAATGGGGCTGGAATGATAGCAGACGGTGCTTATTCATAGAGCTTTATTAAGTATAACAACAATTTTTCTAAGATGTTTTTTACTAGCTGAATCATATAATATGGATCCTTAGTCAATCTTGGATCGTACTATTGCTTTGTCGGTCATCAGCTGGATATGTTTATCTTCTCCCTAGTTATGAGAAATGCTCTTGAGTATGTTTAGTCTTTTATTACATTCCTCAGATAAAATTTGAACCCTTCTTTTCCAGCTCATTTTTGAGTCAAAATGTATACCTAATATTTTTATGTTTTGGTCAAATTTTAGCTAATGTAGGATCATTTTGAATACGGGTTGACTCACCATATATTGTCTGGAGAATACAATACATTGCGTTTTTGAAGTTGAAAATTTGAAACCTAATTTGAGAGACCATTCATGTAGATTGTTTAGAACAGATTGTACAATTTCTTCACTGGTTGTAATAGATGTTCCTCAGCAGAGAATGGTAATGTCATCTGCATTTTGGGAAAATCTTGCTTTTGTTATTTTTTTAAATTGCACATATTGCATTTAGTTGCATATTGCATTGTTTTCATCATAGAACACAAAGTCTTCTGGGCAAAAATGGGCTTCACAAACCTAAAATTTTTTAATGAGCGTTAGCAATAATGAACATTGTTAAAACATTTTCGTTAAGAATTCGTAATAGTAAATTAGTAATACTAAATTAGTAATAGTAAAATAGTAATAGTAAATTAGTCTCAACAGTATTTAAAAACATCACTTAATAAATCTTGATTATTCCTATTTTTCTTGCTTTCATCGCATTTTCTGCGTATGTTGAAACTATGACAGTGAAGTAATCAAACATAACCTGATAATCTTGGATCACGCTGTTATTTAATCTTAAGATGCATTTACTTAATGCAAAAACAACCTTTAAAACTGACCGTGAGTGTAAGGGAAGATAGCTACTATTAGTTTCTAGGCGCAAAACAAGGGACAGATCAGCAATTGCGCAATTAGTTAAGAGAACTGGACGAAACGTATTCGATTGATAAGCAAGCTTTTGGCTGTTTACAATTCATAATTGAGATTTGTGTACTAAAATGTTCACCCCTAGTAATTTATTTTCAAACTATTTACACCTTATTGCTCTTAAATCAATTAGAAAAATTTTCTCACTTTAGAATGCTGATTTGATAGAAACTTTTGTCTTCTTTTGGAGCATGTCTATTTCTTTTACAGCCGGAAACGAAAATACCAATGTTGGTTTCCCGTCCCGAGTCGTAATTTCCCCGTAATTTGTATCACACCCTTTAAAACCCATATTCTGTATTTTATGTACAGTAATAATTTAAATATGACGTTGTCGATAACTGCGGAACAGAATGAAGTTCTGACATCATAAATTAAAGCATAAACTAAAGCAAGATAGCTGTCGTACATGGTCATAGTCGGCCAACATACTCGTCACCACACATACTACGTCACAAGCAGTTAATGACGTATTGATGTGACGTGTTTCGGACCAACCAATATGGAGGACTGGCTTCACTTGCTGAACACAAAAGAGGTTGATAACATCAACTCCAAGAATTCATAGCTCCATGCTCGTGACCATGAAATATAGTTCCTTATTTACTGCACGCTCTGACAACGTGTATTCTTTGACTTATCCGTGTTATATATGCATTTATTGACGAGCTATTTTCATTGTTTTGATACCGTTTGTGTTCAAATAAAACCGGGGCCTTTCTGACTTATCACAATACACTTTTTTTATGGAATCGATGTCGTTATATGACTTTGAATTAACTTGCTTTATAATAGACTAACAAAGATTTTTTAGGTCATCAAATCAACCCCTCCTCATTCTTATTATTTCCTTTCACTTACAATGTGTGCCAAATTATTTTACTTCACTTCATCTTCATACATTTTACAAAAAAAACCGGACTGCTTTCATGAAGGATGACACATGATTATTCCATTCACACCATTCAGTATTTTCAAAGAAAGTTTTGAAGTTTTTTTTCGTGCCTTCTCTAATGTTCTAAGACAGAAAAAATGTTTTTTTCAAAAAAGCCTTTTTTCGTTTGTATTTATTTCAGAGAAAAGATTAATAGTAATGTTTGATGGTATAAATCAATTTCTTGTTTTTACCATCTCGTAATTACTAACGTAAGAAGAAAAAGTATAAACGAATCATGCTCCGGGAAACGACAAATGTTTTACACAAACAATCTTATTGCCGAGTCTTGATAAATGAAACTTGGATACATTTAGTTGCTAAATATAAAAAACAAATTCCTCTATCATGTGGTGTGTCTAGAATCCGTGATTTGTGCACTCTTCATACCAAAATATTGACTGATAGCAAAATGTCTGTCGTCCTTTTGTTTGTCCCCCTGTGCATAATGCTAGCGCGTATACCGTTCAGCCGATTTCTTCCAACATTGATATTTCCCAATCATTCTGGCTGATATCGCGTCTCCTGGAATCGATGCTTTAATTTTGGGGGGGATTTGACATGTAGACCACCGGACATTTTCAAAAACTTAAAAAAATAGCTCCAAATACTTGATTAAATTGTATTGTTGAATAGTACGAAGAACGTTTAAGATAATATAAATGTGATGCGAAGTGTGAATGAGAATTATTTGTAGTATTTTAAAACTGCTTTTAGTTTTGTTGATTTTTCTCTATATTGTTATCACAGTGCAGACAAAGTTTCTATCTATTGTAAAATTGTTTCTTACGACAAATTCGACAGCAATGAATCTACCATGTTAAATAATGTAATATATCGAAAGTTGAATAATTAAAAAAATCGTGGACTCGGCCTATATCATTATATTTGAAGAAGTCAAGAGTATAAAATTAGGTTTTGCAAGAGATTCGCATTCAGAGTTATCGCTGGGCAGTCTTCTATACAGCCTCAGTTCTATATTATTTTAATCCAAGTAAATAGTGTTTCTCTATAGTGACTTTCATTCCTAATTAATGAGAGAGCGAGAGGGAGAGAGAGAGAGAGAGAGAGAGAGAGAGAGAGAGAGCAAGGCAAGAGTAATTTAAAATTATAACATTAAATTTATTATTAATCATAATATTTTCTGTTTAAAACTAAAATTGTATAAGCTTAATATATTAGGAAAGAGAAGGCGTAAGAAAGGTGTTTTTTAGGTGCATTTTAATCCGAAATTCCCTCTCCAACCCTCTCACACACACATATACAAAAACCTTCCACTGTTAATCCATAACAAATCCACTTGTAAACCCTAAAAATGTGCTAATAAATCATTATAGGTAGAGTGTTATTTATCAGTTAACCATTCTTGAATTCCAGGGCACAGAAAGAGGTCTCCGTTTTTAGATTTGCTACTGCAACATGAAAGAGATGGGAATTTAACTGATCAAGATATTCGGGACCAAGTAAACACGTTTCTGGCAGCGGTGGGTATTGATTTGTTTCTTGGTGACGGTAAAAGTATCGTTGCTAATGTATTGAGACATTTTCACTTAGTTTAAATCTTTTCAAAAAATTTTTTTTAATGTTCTGGTCATGTCATTTTAGGGTCATGACACCCTTGCCGTATCAGTGGGCTTCTGTTTGTGGTTACTCGCGAACCATCCACAATGTCAGGTAATTTATTTTATTAAGTTTCATTTTACTTGTAAGCTTATAAATTAAATCTTGGTTATTATATTTATTGTTAATGATAATAATATTATCATCATGAGCGTATCGGCTATAACTGACCACGCTACGCGTTCTCTTTCGCGGCCCAGTTGTAATGCAATCTCGGGGATCACCTTTTCGACTGTATCCCTTCGTAAAGCAAGGTTATTAACACTTCAATTACGAATTACGAGGTGTGAGGATCATGGGCTTTTTGAACTTTCCCTGAATTCGCCTTATAACCGAGAAGAACCACGAAAATTCCCGTCAGGGTGGCCAGCCAGTGGTTAATATTATTATTATTATTATTATTATTATTATTATTATTATTATTATTATTATTATTATTATAATTACTATTACTATTATTATTATTATTATTGTTGTTATTTCTTATGTTTTAATTATCATTTCACTGATTTATAAATATTACCAAATAGATATATCAAGATATGACCACCAAATATGAAAATTAGCACTATTAATTTTAGTAGGCTAACGAACTAAATAAGTACAATTTACAAAGGTATTGAACATTTTACAACATAAAAATTCCCATTTTTCCCAGAAATTCCCGAACAATGCGCTTTTACTCAGTATAACATATTATTTTGTGAAGTGATGGTGGTACTCAATTTAATTGTGAGAATGTAGTCAGTACCTTAACAGTCAAAATCAAGAGGAGAAGGGGGTCAAGAAAAGACTCCAACGTATCCCCCCGTCTTTGTTTAGGCAAGAATTTATTCTTTCGCCTTTTACTGTGTTTATTAGCAGAATATTTCAGATCTCTTATACCCGATTCACACGCATTTTCATGACGAGGAAGTTCAGCAAAAACCCGCATGCGCACAGAGGCTCTGCTACCTAAAAGCTGCAGTGCTCACGCGCTTGTTTGCAGAAATCTCCGAATTAAGTCGCCAAAAATAAACCTGAAAATCATGTACTAGTTATAGTTTCGTCTTTGACCCTTCATCGGCAAAAAGATTCGAAACAGTCGCCACAGGCTTGGAGAAATCGACATTCTCTTACAGTTTTTTTTAAAATCACTGAAATATGGAGAATGTGGAAATATTTTTTTTAGAAAAAATAACTTTGCTATCTTTGTCTCTGCGAAAAGAACCGCGAGTACAGAAAATGTTCAAAATGTCTTCGCTGTATCTCAAAGCCTAAAAATATTTTGGCACAAATTTGCAGAAAATAATTGAAATATAATTGCTAAATACTATTATTAGTCCGTAAATAAATACTTTTTTCAATAGTTCAGTCATTGGGTGCTCAAAAAGGACTATATCCAGGAAAAAAATTCGGAAGTTTTTTCTCAAACGTTCTATATGTTTTTGAGAGTATTGAATGTGAAATTCATGTTTGCTACCTCAGAAAAAGTCTGCTTCACAGAGAAAAGTGAAAGAAATCGCCTTGTTTTAAGTTTTACAGGTATATCTTCAAAACTATGCTTGTTATTAATATAAATAAAGTCAATAAAATTTCCTAGAAAATGCAAACATTAACTTTGGATTTATTGAAAATCGTTTAGGCAGTAGAGCACGATGAAAACTGTTCCTTTCTGGGCCTCTGGACGCCGCGGAAAAATACATCTTTCCCGCCATCCTATCTCACGGCGGCGCTCTACATTTACTTTATCATGCCTGAAAAAGCTATTGTGAACAAATAATTGGCATTATTAAATGATTAATACTCCAATACTCATATATTCAGTAGGGATGTATTTCCTCGCGTGGAGTATCTGTAAATCCGTGAAACATACAGCATAAGGTACACATTCTTTAACTATTTTTGGGCGAGGGAGAAAATCATCTTTAATCACTTTTATCAATTCTTCAATGATAAATTGATATTTCTCTTTATTGTTTTCAAGAAACCAAAAATAGTTTACATTGATGAATCTACATCATCTCTACAGGGCCTGAGTATGGTTTGGATTCCTGTTATCTTTGAGGACTGATGAGCGCTTTCATAGATATTAATCGCGTAACTTATAATGAAAGATTTTCACCCTATTTGACACAATATACAGTTGAAGGCAAAAGTTCGCAGCGAGCACTGAAGCAACATTGCAAACACATTTTCACTGACGCGAAATAGAAACTATTTTCTGTTGAAGACGAGAACATCTGTCCGTGATTTTCTCCAAAAAATCTAAAGAAATGACCGAAGCAGGTGAAGATCCACCACAGAAGATACCTCGAGTTCCTGAGAAAGTTAGAACGCAAATTACTCAGAAAGTGGCAAAGGCATGACTGATATGCTTCATAAAATCTAGTGGCGGATTTCGTAACTAATACCCCCACTCTACTCGCATTTCTTAAATCCATCGTTGATGAAACGTTATGCTAGTAATATCAAGTAAGCATGTGTCAGCTGCAATAAACAAGTAATTTACTGCCTGTAAGCAATATACTACAGAACGTCAAAAAATATTACTATTTCTTGCGAGTCTTAGAACAATCTCGCGAAGTCTCGGGGTTCCTCCTCTCCACTATTAAAACATTGAGTTTGAAGACAAAGTAGGAATATGTGAACTCTCTTCACGTAAACAGAAATCAATTTTTCGTTTCCTATACTTCCCGTGGACTTATTGTTGAGTTACATTTAAATAAAAAACTGCCATTCTTCCACCTCTCTTTGGCTTCCACGAAATATTCCAACTCCCTTTCTTTCACAAAAGTTGGCTGTGTTACGTCCTCCAACGTTTTATCACAAACAGCCCACACCCTGCAATGCATTATGCACACGTAATATAACTAGAAATATTATACGTTTATATTATTTTACAATGAGGTTGTGATGTGTCAAGCTAACTTAACATAGAGTGTTACTTGCTTCTTGCGACAGTGCGTAAGGCTGGGTTATCGCTGGTGCATTGTGTAGTGTGATATTTCAGGTACAATCACGAGACAGCGCATGAAATACTTCCTGGAATAATACGCAAGTTGTAAATTTTTTTCGACGATCGTTTACAAAAGATCTACGCTACGAGGACCTGCGTATCACGAATCTGAATTATCCATTTTGCTACCTTTGCCTTGGGAATTATATCGTAAATTGCTATCGGAAATTTCCATAAGTAGTCTAAGTTGCATGCGAATAATATGGCGGTAACAAAACTATCTTTAGAATTTCAGCTGGAGTGCTGGAGTGAATATTTTGTGTAAAAACTAGAGATACCGAATCTCAGTGAATATCATTCTCACTCCGATCAGGAGTATTTCTCCATTGCAACGTTACATCTTGTAGACCCAGACTCTATACACATCTGTCAATGCAGCACTTCTCTACCCACTCTGTGGTAAAGGTAAAATGTTAAAAAAAGACAACGATTTATCATTGTTTTCTCCTTAGATGATTACATTATTATCGTCAAATCACTGACATAGGAATGTTGACACTTGTTTCCACGTCAGTGAATGGCAAAGTAAGAGATAAATAATATTCGTAATAGAGAAAACAAAAATCACATTTTAAAAAACACCATTCATTGGCAATTGGCTATAACCTGAGTGTTCTTCTTATAGTTCCATTCATTTGATTGAATCTTTCTATTTTCTTATTTATGTCGATTTCGCCATAGAATGATATGTCTGCTCCCAAGAATGTGAAGTATTGTATCTGCTCTACTGTTTTATTATTTACTACAATTTTTGAGCGTATCGGGTATTGACCTTGGAATGCCATCACTTTCGTTTTGGTGTCTGATATTTCAAGATTATATTCTGCCACTATCCGCTGCAGTTCATACGTTGCTTTTTGTAATATATCTTCTCCTTCTGCTATTATTGCTTGGTCATCTGAAACAAGTATTGTCCATAATTTTGATGTAGTTAGGTCCAGTCTATAAAATTTTAATCTGCTCTTCCACTCACGAAGAGCTTCGTCTATGTAGATATCAAACAGTAGCGGTGAAAGACTACATCCTTGTCGTAGACCTTGGTCCACTTCCGCTTTTCGATCTGGTTTCCAAGTAATACATATTTCAGATTTATTATACATACTAGCGGACCAGACAGACTTCGCCCTGTCAAAAAGATTTGTAATGTGACAGTTTTTTGTTCCAACATAATTTATAGTCTGAGCAAAAAATTGTCCTGAACAGAACTGTCACCCTGGTGATAGGGCGTTGTGAATAAGAAATATAATTAAATAAAACATATAAGCATTTGAAAGTAAGTAATCACTTTATTGTTAATCATGTGAATTATTACAAAAATCAGTTCCATTTTGATTGTAGTGCTTTGTGATATACGATGTTTTTTGTTTGATTACCTGGCGCGTAGACAAACAAATATGATGGTTTTCCAACACGGGAACAGGCAACATACAATTGACCATGTGAGAAACTTGGGTTTTCCAGATTAATACCACAAAGACCTAATGATTGCCCCTGCGACTTGTTTATGGTCATAGCAAAAGCTAGCCGAACTGGAAACTGTAGTCGTTTAAAGTCAAATGGCACATCAGTCGGAATCATTGGGATGCGCAGTATGAGAACGTCTTCTCCTTTATACTTTCCTTTCAGTATAGTTGCTTCTATCACATTGTTGAGTAATTTTTTATCGCTAACCGTGTGCCGTTGCAAAGACGTGCTTGGTTGATATTTCGCAACATTATAACTAGATGTCATGTGGCAATCCTGGCAAATCTAGCGAGTTTAAAAATTCTGGTGGATAGTTCACTACATCATCTTGGTTAGTAGCCAAAGCAACTGATATATATTTCCTCTATTCGCCTGTAATTTGTTCTTGAAGTTTTAAATGTAATTCATTTACATCTATGTTTTTTGCAGCCAATATAGTTCGTTCGCTCAACCAATTATGGTTTCTGTCATTTTGAGAAACATCTGGAAACATCTTCTGACTGAGTTCATCTTTTGATCGAGTTAACTGACAAAAACTTTGAAGAATGTTAATGCAGCCAGTCAACATGTCTAATGGAAATTTGCTATTACCAATGTCAATGAGTTGTTTAGAGAATATGTTTCCAGATTGAGTTCATTTTCACTAGTCCGAACGCTTCTTGCGTAAATGAAAGTACTTTGACATGTTTCCACAAATTGGAGGACTTAAGACTGTATGTGAGCTTCATCAGCTGGTGATTTGATTCGTGGAATCCACACTGGCAATGTTTGACGAAAAAATCTCTTGCTATATAAACATTGCACCACCAAATTAGTTATGATTGCTCGTGACTAAGTACTGCTCTAAAGCCTCAAAGATTTTTTTAGCTGTGATTCGTGACAATTCATCCCAAAGAATTTAATTTACATTGCTGCAGACCTTGCCATTGCAGCGTTCTTCGAAATGTTGAGTCGGAGTTTCATTGTTGCATATTTAATGCAATTTATATGCTGAATGGCTGTTCGCCACCTTCAAGCAAAGTTGCTGCGATTCGACGAAGCATGTGCAAGTGCAATTTTTATTTTGTGAGCCGAATTGTTGCTAATATTATGAAATCACAAATTTTTTTCTGTACCATCAGTGCATCTAAGAAGTAAATCCCTCCAGTTTCACCATTTGTTACCTTTCATAAGAGTATCAAATACATCTGCTGTTCATTTCAACAGTGGAGAATTGTGTGAATTAATTCTTTCAAATGTGTTGAGATCATACAGTTTTTCTCAATTTCAAAAATCTTGGTTAAAAGCATCATGCATTAAACGATTGGGGTGGCCAGGCCTAATTGAATTAATAGTTTGACATCATCAAGCACAATCCTTAATTCAAATCAAGTCGTTAAACTGCTTCTTGGATTTTCTATTCGTATTTGATACAAAATATATCACACATATAATCTTTTGTACTTGATCCACAAATGAATTCGGTTTGATGGGAGCATGTAGATATGATATATAGAAAACAATGTTGTATTTGATGAGCCTTTGATGATATTACAGCATCATTGAGAGTTCGATCCCAATAAGCGTCTTTTCTAGCAATTGCAAACGTTTCACGTATTCTTTCACCATCAACGTTCTTAAATGTCTGCAATGATGTTGGGCACGTACATTGACTAATAGCAGGTCGTAAATAAAAACATTCTCACTTGCTTTGAAGTAGTGTATTATATATATCTGTATATAATAATTTTGTTTATATTTATATTATTATATGTTTTGGTTATATTTTGGGATTTCAGACTTATAGCAATGTTGTGGCAAAATTTTTGGGGTCTCAAAAAAATTGTTAATGTATGATGGATGGCTGAGCGTCTTATTTGATGCCTGTTAAATACATTCTTGTCCATTTTCTAAATGCACAGCCTAGAAGGGTGGCTCTTTCTAAAGGAAATATTCGCCTTACTGCTTTCATTACTACGAACATACGGCGTTGGCTAACTTCATCATTGAATTCTATTCCCAATCACAAGCCATATCACTCCCATATTTGAAAAATGTATTTAGATTTTTGATAGGGATGTGTGATCTTGAATTGGAATATATGGAAAATTCCAATGATATCAATTCACTCGTGTTTATTTAATTGGCAATTGTTGATCTTCAT
This sequence comes from Gryllus bimaculatus, assembly GCA_017312745.1. NCBI lineage: Eukaryota > Metazoa > Arthropoda > Insecta > Orthoptera > Gryllidae > Gryllus > Gryllus bimaculatus. The sequence goes on along the minus strand of BOPP01000119.1, from coordinate 3,914,322 downwards.
TTTGTTTGGTCGTTCGATGTACGGATAACCGCCATTACCAGTCATTGTTTCGACATAATGTCCGTGGATCGTTTCTTTCAACATTACCAGTCATCATACATGGGAATTTTGATTAATCACATGTCGGATTAGGAGATATCAGTTGCCTATCAACTTCATTTGGCCTTATCTTTTCAACCAACCAAATCAAAATGTGTGCATGTGGCAATCTTCGTTTTTTGTCATTGAAAGCAATTGTTATATTGTTGGAATATTGTCAAAAAAGTGTATGAATTTGTTCCATTCCTGAAACCAATGAGTACAATGCTCTGGTGGTGTTTTCCAATGGTATCATTCATTCTTCATTCTACCATTTGCGCAACACAATCCATTAGCTTGTTTTTATATTTTAAATGCCTTACAATATGAGCAAACTATGAGCAGTTCAATTGACACATCGTAACTGAAAGCAGATCGATTCAAATGCGCGATTACTTAGTTGAATTGTAGCGCACGCGCTTCACGCGTTGTGATATCGATTCTTTCATGTTTTCATTTCGATCATCACGTTCTTGTGAGATGATTAGATCGGTAAATTAGCTTGGTTTATAATTTCGGGTTCTTCTACCTAAATGCTTCGTCTAATAGGAGGCATATCCATATTAATAGTTTCGGAACGCGACATTAAATCCTCCAACGATTTATTCTGCTCTCCAACGCGCACATGTATACTGTTTTGATAGATATGATTGAATTTGAACTTTGTATAACGGAAATTAAGTGCAAATTGACTCTTTGACTTTAGGAACATAACTACATTGTTTAAACAACAATGCGTGCTTTATACAATAACTATAAAGCTCAAATTGACTCGACGTTTTAATTAGAAACGTTTGTATGGGAAAAAGAGAAGGGATGTTTTTAGGCTTTTTCCAGCAATTATTCGAAATTTTCTCGACGTAAAAACCATCCTTGAACTTCAACAGTCATTTAAAAAAAAGAATTGTCCAAATTGGTCCAGGCGTTGTTGAGTTATGCGTTTACCAACACATTTTGCGATTAATTTTTATATTATAGATTTTCAATTACAAGTATAAGATGTTCGGGGATTCCTTTCTTTCTTAATATATCAAAGAGTGTATGCCTGGCTACAGTGTCAAAAGCTTTCTGGTAATCTACAAACAAGATGTGGGTTTCTTGTTATATTCTCTGAGTTTCTCTAAAATTTGTTTTAAGATGAAGATATTGTCTGTGCAGGACCTTCCTTGACGAAAGTCACTTTGTTCTTCCATCAATATTGTTTCTGCAATTTTTTCTTAGTCTAGTGGTCACAATTTTTGATTACATCTTATAAGCAACGTTTAAAAGACTTATACTTCTGTAGTTGCCACATATTGATCGGTCTCCCTTTTTGAAAATAGGTAGCACTACGGAGAGTTTCCATTCGGTTGATATTTTTCTTCTATTCCAGCATAGGTTGAAAAAGTGGAGAAGCCTTATTTTACATTCTTCAGTTGCACATTTAAGCATTTCTGCCTTTATGCCATCACTGCCACTAGCTTTTATATTTCTCATTTTCCTTAGTGCCTCTTCCAGTTCTTCCCTTTCTATCTGATCTACGCTGTCTTCAATGAGGTTTTCATTTTTGTCTTACTTCTTAATCTTAACCCTCGCATTCTTATTTGTCCATAAGTTCGTGTAGTAAGAAAACCATTCATCTGAGTTAATTATTTGTATATCTGCTATGTCCTTCTCTTGTCTGTTAAGGTGTCTCATAATTTTATATGCTGTTTTCTGCCGTCCATGTATGTCATTTTCGATATCAGCTATATATGTATCCCATGAATCCTGGTGGGTGTTTCTTGATAGGTACCTGACGTGGTTGGAAATTGTGGTGTATTCCTTCTTAGTTTGTGAGGATTTATTAGATAGATATCTCAGATATAGTTTCTTTTTCTCGTTAACAGCTTCTTTGATTTCTTCATTACACATTTAAGCCCTTTCTTCTTCGTTCTCTTTGAAGTAGAGCTTAGTGTTTCATATGCTGTTACTTCAATTATAGTTTTAAAATTCCTCCACTCTTCTTCCACATCATTACTAATTTCAATTGTTTTATTTTGTTGGTTCAGACGTTGTTGGTACACCAGTTTGACAGATTCTTTATTTAGTAGATATACTTTCCAGGTTTTTTGGGTAGGTCAGGTTTGGCTGTTTTTGATTTTAACCCATCTCTTCAATAATTTTAGCTTTCCAAGAAGTGCAAAGTGATCACTATCTATATCGTAGCTTCTATAAGTTCTTACATCTGTAAAGAGTTTGCTTATTTTATCGTTTGCCATTATGTAGTCAATAGCACTAATTTGACCATGTGCTGCCCATGTCATCTTGTGAATACGTTTATGCTTATAGAAAGTGTTCATTATTTTCATATTATGAAAACATGCAAAATCTCTTAGTTTACGTCCATTTTCATTCAGAGTATCTTCGTTATTGAGGCCAATTATCTTATCAATAGATGCATTTCCAATTCGGGCATTGAGATCTCCACATATGACAATATAATCATTTTTATTTATTTCATCGAGAGTTTTTTTGTAGGCAAGGTTCCTCTGGAGCCAAGGTTTTCCCCTCTTCTGGTGCGTATACACAGACGAAACATATATACCCTCTATCTACATTAGTCCGCAGTGTGATAATTCTGTCTGATATCCAACAGTAAGAGTGAGTTTAGTCATGGCTCAATGCGGAAATATTAAATGCTGTAATCTTCAGACCACATTTTTTAATATTCAGGCGCGATAGAGTAGATCGCATTGGTGGGGGAGTTTTTAGGGCTCAAGATTCCAAGACCAAAATTCCACTTTTTCATACTGTTTTCTAGGAAACGATCTCATAGAAGAAACATTGAACTAAATTAGCAGCAT
>BOPP01000119.1:3760285-3911394 GCA_017312745.1 Gryllus bimaculatus | reverse complement strand
ATATGTATAAAAAAGATAACTTCGAAGCAGTAGAGGCAGAGTGGACGACAAATTTGAAATCATAGGTGTAGATATTCGAGATAGGAATTTCAACAAACATCAGTGGGAAAATTATAGTCACGATAGATCACAGCAAGACGAACACGAAACGTTGCCAAAGAGCTTATTAGAGAGAAACCCGTGTAATCAGGAAAGTGGAAAAAACACGTCATTATTGGAGGAGACTAAATTTACCGCAGCTTAGGCTGGGGAGGAGTTGCGGCTGAAGGCCGCTGCTCAACGCTTCCACTAAACGAACTGGGTCCGAAAATGGCTTAACACAGGTAGTGACCAAACCGACCCGCGATAATGCTGTACTGGACGTTTTCCTATGATGTTTTTTTTTTTTTTTTTTTACCGGTAGACCAATTTCTTGCCTGCTGAGGTAATTTCCTGGAATTAAGCTATCACAAAGAGTCCTCCTAAAAATGTGGCAGAGAGGCGTAAAAACCGAAATGATCTTGTAAAGAAAGAGAAAATTTTTTTCATTTCTCGAACAAACGTCACAAACATGCAATTACACTTGAAAAAGCTATGTTCCGCGTCTTTGGAGCTTCTAGAGGATGTACAGTTTTAGAACAGATCTGGTCAAATTTTAAGAACGTTATTTTCTTGGAATTCTGGTGTAGCCAAAATTCTTGCCTACCAGGAAACCTAGGCTTGCCATCGGATCCTGTGACCTATAACCCAAGAAGCTGAGTGCGGACTGAAAATGCAGGTTAGGAAAGGCGTATAGTAAAACGTAATATAAATAAAGAATCAAAAGAATAATTTTTCTACAATATCTTAAAGGACTTATTAGCCATTAAAGCTTACAGACCAGGAAAAATTACCTGAAAAATCAATTCTAAAACACCGATTGAACCTGTTGGCAAAATTTCTTTCAAGTATGTGAGACATACGGAAAGGGAACAAAAGAAAGTATTCCAGCATCTGCGGAGCAGCCATGTTTCGTTAATACAGATGACCCAGTGAAAAGACGGCTTGTTTAAACAGACATTATTCATCTGGCTTTTTCAAGCCGAAGAATCAAACGCCTAAAAGTGAAACAACACCGCTAATAGACACCTCCGAATCGATTGGAGGAAATTATAGAAAACGAATTGCAAAAATTAGGAGGAATAAATCAGTAGGTCTCGATGGAATACCAGGGAGAAATAGCTAACAACTGGAGGGGAGAAGCCATGATTCCGTACCTGGCGGTTAATGGAGGTTACTGTAATAATAGGCATGATTCCTGCCCAAATGAAAAGAGGCAGTCGTAGGCCGATTTAAAAGGAGACGAATAGAAGCGATTGTTAACAATTACAGGGCTATAAGTTTGACATCAGTTTCGTATGCAAACAGATGGAACACATAATCGCGGAAGTATATTAGACGAAGTTTGGGTCAATAAAAACTGATTGCGCTATTTCAAAATCAACACGGCTTTCGTCCTGGCTATTCGTTGCGACAAGCCAGACAATTGCTTTCTTGTCTGGACTAGCAGATTCAATAGACGAAGGGAGTTAGGGTCGACGCAATAATATTAGAATTTTTCTAAAGGCATTTGATCTCTGATTCCTCACCCAGCCTTTTAACTTGCCCAAATTGCTCAGAAACGGAAAGATCATCGAATAATCCTTGCTGGATAAAAGAATTTCTTACGGGCGCACTCAAACAGTCAGAATTAGGGAGACAAATATTCATCGAAACCGATGTAACCTCGGGGCGCCCCCCAGAGATGTGTTAGGGCCTTGCCTATTCTTTAGCGTTCATTAATACATGCAAACTGGAATTTAAAATCCAAAAGTTAGACTTTTTCCGCGACCGATTGCCAATAATATTATAGGCAGTATTGGCTCGATCTGGTGGACAAAAAGTGTTTACAGAGCGATCTTAACTGTTATGGGAACTGGGCGTGTAGAGAAATAAGCATGGAATTAAATCCGGAAAAGAGTAAAATTTCAATTTGGCTTTACCAAGTCTCGGTCTCGAACGTACGCCTCCAGTTATGAATTAGGAAACAACGTATTAACCATGTGTAAAAAACCTGTAAGGTATTTGGGTTGGTCCTGCCGAAGGCGACTTAGAATTGTCGGAAATCCATATTAACAATGCTGATTAAAAAATCCTGGAGGAGCGCTGCACTTTGAATGCGTATTCTAAAAAATAGTAGTCCAAATGCCCGATCCCTAGCATATACTACACTTGTTTCTTCCCAATTTTAGAATATAGGAGCGTTCATGCTGGGACCCCGCACAGAATTAGGCAAATCGAAGCGTTAGATAAAATTCCAAAAACGGGCCTGCAAAGTTTTGGTAAATAACACTGGTGCGTGGTTGACGCGAACCGAGAAGAATGGGAGTCCTTATTCTAAGAAGAAGGAACGGGCGCGTTATGACGTAATGTATAAAGACGTTATACGGCTGGGACACACGCATGGGCAGATATCGGGTTTAAAAATTACAGAAATCAGATTATAAAAGCAGAGGAGGACCATCCTTGGAAAAAAACATGTAGAAACAAAGAACTATGTAGGACAATTTCTCCTTGTGAATCGCCACGTATAGTAGGATTGCGAATAATCTACCCTTCAGAAGCACTAGACTGACTAATACTGACTCAGACTTCACTTTTATTATATTATTATTATATATTAATAATATTATTACTTTTATTATTAATATATCTATTACTTTTTATTTATTATTGTTATAATGAGTTATCGTCATTCCCTTAACAGTGAAGTGATGTGAAGTGTTAAGTGTAGTGAAGTGTTATGTTAAACTAGAAGTGAATTTAGAGTCAGCTAGAAAAAAATTGGAAACTATGATATCGACCCCTATTCTAATAGTACGTCTAATTGTAAATGTTGAAAATGGTTAGCAATCTAATTTTAATTGTTATCATGTTTGCCCACCGAGAATGAGCTCCAAAGCGAACTTTAATAAATCTCGGTAAAATATCTAACTCGGTTTTTCGCATCTTCTGCTTCTGCGATTGCAACTCCTGATGTCTTGCTCTTTCATTGATGATGAACCCCACTGTATATACGGGCATAAATCATCTAAAATCCATTGAGCCTTTAGTTTCTTTTTTGTTTCTGTAACATGCTAATTCCACTTTTTGATTTCATTATATTAATTAGGACGTATTGCCTCTTTTCCTGTCAACGGCTCTAACATTCCAAGTCATTATTTGTAAATTTCCGCTAAGTTCCGAAATCATGTCCTTTCCGTGCGTTGCTCGTATATGGGGCGTCCGGATTTGTAATTGTTAGCCGGGTCCCTGTGGAGAAATTGATTTTTTTCACCCTGAATAGGTTCTAGCCCATATGCAAGTGTTAGTTTAGTGCATGCGGTATGCCATCTCACTTGCCATCCAAACTTTGCCACGACAGTTTTTCGACGTTGCTTCGCCCTAGAATGGCATTGCCTTCCAGGGCTTTTGAGGTTGCATCTACCCCAGGACGTCTTCCATTATCTTTTCCACCGCCAAGGATGCTTCCAATGCATGGTTCTTCTTTAGCAATTTCTTCCCGAAAATCGTCGTTCTTGGCGTAAGGGTTCTCTTCTGGAGTACTTCTTCGTTCTCAACCGCCTATCCCGTTGATCTGTCCGGCAAGGCACGCCATTAAACAGTAGCTACGCTTACCCGCCGGCATAGGCTCCGGGTCAATGGGGTACTCAAGCTCCCTGGGCGGAGTAGCTCTGAAGTACTAGCTTCAAATGCTGCGTTACAATGTTCCTTCGTAAAAATGTCCTCAGGTTTTCGCCTGATTTATTGCGGTTCGTGTTACAAATTCTTTTCAACTAATTTTGAAACTAGCTGTCTCTACGAAAAAACTTGAGGTCATGCATAATTCAAATTTTTAAAAATTGTTATAATACATATTTGTTATTGTTTGATACTTCAAAATTTCCAGCATAATTGCTTGCCTTACGTCTCTATGATAAATATAAAATTTCTTTTGTTAATTATTATAGAAGTAAATTCGAAACAGAAGAATGTTTAAAGGTACGATCCCCATTTGCGGGAGGTCATTTAACCATTTCTAGACATTTTCAATGCTCCGGTATTTTTCCCGTTTGTGATATCATGTTAGGATAGAGAGCGCATTAAAGAAGATTAGCTCAGCATTATTAGAAGATATACTTCGAATCAAATTCATGATAGATTATACAGCAAAAATGAAAGATGTGTTATCAGATATCGTAGAAACTTCCTCCCGACAGAAGTAGATGAATGTCCACAGACAAAGGTGACACTGATGAAGCATGATCTCCAGGAACGGCGGTTGCAAATTTTCAATGCTAACCTTGAGATCTTAGAAGACTCAACGCGTACTAATGGACCAATTGAGCGTTCTTACCATCGCGGAAAGACTATTACAACCCCGCCAAGCCATCAACTTCCAAAAAATCCAGTCCGTCACCAGGGACAGCCGTCGAAGTCAACATCGCCCAGTGACAGCACCAGTGTTACGCAGTGAGCTTGTGACTTTCCTTAGTCTGCGCTGTTAATTGTGGACAGTTTATTAATCACAGCAAATACTACAGAGAAGTATAAAACCGTTATCTTTTCCTCCCCTACGGGGGGACAAGGTTAACGGGAAATGACCTCGAATGAAGCACTCGGCACCTCACGGTCAACCTTTCAAGTGCGCACAAACTGGGATAATATTCGTACAAAATTTCTATCGTATCCGGACAAAGACCAAGGTTTTGCATAATGATGGCGAAAGGACTACTTACATCTCTAGCAAAGGTATGATAGAAAGCCTTAGCTGACTATGTTTCACCCACGAAAACATCATTTACGCTTCCAAGATCTCAAAACAGCAGAGTGTGCATCCTTTCTTTAGCAGTGAGCAAATTTGTGATGAAGTAAACCAGATAAATACAAATCTATTAATATAGATGGAATGAACAAAATATGCGAACCAATTTGTCAATAAGCCGAGGCGAGGAGTTTTTGTCAATTGTTTACCCAATGATCCCCAAGTAGTAATTGAAGAAGAACTTGATAAATTGAACGTAAAGTGCGAAGGCTCTAACGTGTCTTTCCTTTAGAGCGGCATTGCGAAAAGAAGAGATTCACTCATATTCTAAGCTTTCGTAGGCAAATGTATTGCCGGAAGACTCCACTAAACAAAATACCTAAATTCTATGGTAGTTGAGTACAAAGGGAGAGAGAAATGCGATTGATATTTCTTATTGGCACTATTAAATAGGCTATCAATGCAAGGAAGAAGCGTCCATTTGTAACAAGAAAAGCTGTAAAAATGTTTAGATAATAATTATTCTAATTATCACTGCAGATTTAGCACAAGTCACAAAACAGGAAATGTTTGAGCACACACCACTACGATATTCTACTTTGATCCGACAGACTTCCCTTTAATTCGAGACATGGGAAAGACAAGCTAAAAGGAACACTTCGCCAGCAATCACAAATACAATCTCAGTAACTAAACCATCGAAGCCACCCTTGAATAGTTCGGAAGAAAAGAGACAAGGAATTTGCTAAACAGCAAAAGAACGGAAAAAGAAGTGCAATCGAGAAAACAACTGAAAAATTTAAAAACTGAGAAAAAGAACATAGTGAACAGTTAGCCTCCCATTTAAAAAAACATAGAGAAACTTACCAAAGTTCCTTAATTTGATGAACAAACTCAAAGATTTTCTATGAAGATACGTACGGCGGAACTAATGAAGGCACTACAAATATCTCTGAATTTATACTGAGGCAAACTGCATTTTAAAAACTGATTGCACTGCTTAGAGATAAATTTAGCCATTACTAGTGGATAAGAGGCATGAAGTGTTCCCGTTTTACAGAATCATGAAGAGGGGTTGAAGATCGTAGCGTCGCATTCCTCAACAGAGCATCTTCGGAGAACGAATGTTTATTTATCCAAGTAAAGAAGAAGAATGAAAATCCAAAATTCTGCAATGGAACGTGAACGACTTCCGGGACACATACAAGTTCTTCCAAAACTTCAAAATGAGGAGAACCTTCGATCATTGTCATGTATACAAGAATCCAATGTTTAAAAATAACCATTAAAACCATATCAAAGGTTTTCATATCAAGTGCTTACTACAAAAATACGCATCGTCATGTGACAATGCTAGTGGAGGTGTGGCAATTTACCGTTCTGCGAATTCGTTTGTAAGCAGCTGAAGTGCAAAAAATAACAATAGCTTGAAGTAGTGGTGTATCCAAATAAATATAGGATCTCCAGAAACATCTCATGTTGAGCCAACTATATACATCCCCGAGGTCATTTCCAACTGCATAGTTGTAAACTTGTAATCTAATTCAACAATTTAATAACCATTAATATTACTAGGGGATCTTTAATTGTCACAATGTTAATGGCTCAGTAAGAACGGATATCAGGGGTAAAATAGTAGGTGGTTGTTTAGAAAAGAAGACCTTTGTGTTATTAAATGATGACAATAAGGCCTACATATTTCACGTTGGCAACAGGCGAAATGTAAGTACTACCCACCCCTTAATGACTGTAGTACGCCGAATCTAGTAGAAACTTACAATGGAAAAGTTTCCGATGACTATTCAACAAGTGACCATATATCCTATCACCGCTGATGCTTCGAAGATACATCGGAACATGAGGTTATTTACGAGCCGCGATGGATTCTCTCGAGCAAATTGGAGCCTATATCAACGAATTAATAGAAGGCAAGATTAAACATTAGAACAGAACGATAATTTTGAACTTAAAGACAAAATAGATGCAAATTAGGCAGCTTTGAAGAAATAGTCTATGACCACGCTGTGGTAACCATTCCGAAAACTACAGGTAAAATAGGCAAAGGAACTTAACCGTGTGGTCTCAAACAACTGTGAGGAGGATGTAAGAACTACAAGCAATTTGTTTAATGTATATAAGAGGCATAATACGGATATGCAAACAAAATCCTATCAAATCTGCCAGAGCAAAAAGCAAAGGAAAATAATAAAAGAAACCAAAAGAAACGGTTGGAGCGGAATTTCTTTCAATCAATTAATTAAAAAATGAATCAGTACAGAAGCTGGAAAAGAATCAATGCACAATAAATGGAAAAATACAAAAGTACCAGCATTACTTCACTCTACACTCTCCACGGTTACACAACTACATGCATCCTTGGATAATATGCAAACAGCTTTTCGGGTCTATTTTCATCAAACTCTAGTGATCAGAATATGCATAATGCTTTCATCTAAATACAAAAGAAGAGATTTGAGAAATTAATCCGATCTGAGGAAGGAAGCACAGTACGATAATGATATTCAACATCTGAACGCAAATCCAATCACACCAAGAAAAACGCATGAAGCAAGACATAAACTTAAAAAACACCAGTGCCGGACCTATGTATCTCTCTCCCTTTTTAAGTTGGTACAGAGTAAGGAAATTATAAACTTAGGAATGATTTTAGACGAAAAGATGACATGGATTCCTCATATCAAGAATTTAAAGAATGAGTGCTCCAAAAGAATGACCCTGGTCAAAGTCATTAGCCATACATCCTGGGGAGCAACTATACGATTATAAGGAGAACTTATCAAGCAATCGTCTGATCAAATTTGAACTATGGCTGTACACTATATGATGCGGCCAAGAAGAACATCAAGAATTTGTTAGATCTTATCAATAATATGGGAGAAAGACTGACGTGTGGTTCTTTCAAGACCAGCCCAACAATGAGCATTTTGCGTGAAGCAGATTTATTATCATTAGAAAAACTTAAAAGAAACCTAATTATAGGGTATACGATTAAAGTGGCAGCCAACATACTGAATCCAATAAATAAAGTGTTCGAGTGTGCATACAAACATTATAGAACATCTAGCTATAAAAAGAAGCTCCCGAGACCCCTATCAATAAGAGCAATTCAAACACTAAAGAAGATAAAAGAGAAACTACCATCCCTAAAGATTACGACTGTACCGGACTATGCCACCTGGACAATACGAGACATCAAAGTTATTGAATTGCGAATTGTCCTAACAAACAGAATACTAATCATCGTAAAATTGGTGCTCAAATAAGAAATGAACTAGTAAAATGTGATGGTTACAATACAATTTATACTGATGGCTCAAAGATTCTAAATAACGTAGGTTGCGCAGTAATAACTTCATGTGAGGTGATCACCAAAAAATTACCGGATGACTTCTCAGTGATATCCAGCGAATTATATGCCATAGCTGAGGCTCTTAAATACATCACAAGGGCCAATCAAAAAATATTTATGATAATAACAGACTCTAAAAGTGCTGTATCTGTTATCAGGAATCTATCCATTGATAATGTATTGGTCGAAGAAATAGTTGGAAAAATCAACCATTTGAACTCTGAGGGTAAAGAAATAGCTTTGTGCTGGATACCCTCGCACTTTGGCATTGCAGAAAATGAATTGGCAGATAGAGGGGCAAAGAAGGGCAAGAAGGCAAAGAAGCAGCGCAAATTAAGATCAGTTAGGAAACTTGAAGATGATAATCCAACTGTCAGTTTCTGCAGAAATGATCAGGTCGTCTTAACAAGATGTAGAATAGGACACACAAAATTTTCACACGGCTACTTATTGAACAGGACGGATGCTGATAACTGTAGTGTGTGTGCAAGATCCCTCTTTCAGTAGAACATTTGTTTGTTTGCCCTGAATATGAAAGTGCAAGAAACAAGTACAAACTAAGATCTCAATAACAAAGAACAGTGCTTTAAATTCATTTGCTTTGTAAAGGAAATTGACATGTATAACATATAACCATACATGTAAAATTCTTAGTTACTGTGTTATTTTGTACTGATTGTGTATTATTAAGGTAGTCGCTAATAACTCTATGTAGTTGATGCGACTGTAAATAAATCAAATCAAATCAAAATCAACTTCAACATCATTAGGGAAAATGAATATTTCAAAGAGGGACTACAGACGAATATGTCAGAAATTGCATGAGTTGATCTCGATATCTCGAGATGAAATGTTTTCTGCATTTGAATGACAATTCAAAACTAAATGACATAACATACACGAGAGAGGCAAATTGTTGAAGATACGACCTTTATTCGATGAACGCAGTGACAACTTTATGAAGTTCGATGTTTTCGCCGAGTGCCTCAGCGTAGACGAACAAATAATCCGCTACTTTGGACATCCCTTTTTGAAAGAATATATACAAGGGAAGTCTATTAGATTCGGTTTTAAACAATGGGCACTTTGTTGCTCAGACACAAGTTATTGCTTTTATATGGATGTGTATAAGGGTAAATGTAAAGAAATGGAAACACCTGGGCATCTGGGCCTTGGAGCAAGCGCTATACCAAAAAATTGTCAGTCTACTGAAAACACCACATTTGCACAGGGCTTACTTTGATAACTTTTTTACTCACTTTAATCTAATGTTGCATCTCATTGGCATTAGAGGAACAGGTACTGTGCAAATTTCCCGGACGAATGGATGTCCCATCACAAAAGATGAAGAAAAAGGAAAGAGTATTCGATTAAATGTTTGACACTAAGAATTAAATTGTAGGTGTTGGTTGGAAAGACAATTATGTACAACTGTTGATTAATTGTGGAGTATACGTAGTTGAGCCACTTTCACAAGTGAAACGATGGAATAGGTCTCAGAGGAAAGAAATAAAGGTGCCTCAACCACACCTTTTGGCAGATTACAACAAGAATATGGGGAGAGTTGATAAGCGAGATTGGAATGTGAAAAAGTATCGAACTAAAATTAGAGGTAAAATGGTATTTCATTATTTTTACAAATGCCATCGATACTGCATTAAATGCTTATGCCCTATATTGCATGGCCAATGGTAAAATTCTCCTTCTGGCTATCCGAAGGCATATTTGGCACATCCGTCGGAATTATCTGATTCGAAAGCCAAAGGAAGACCATCCAATGAGAGGGCCACATCTACCAGTCGTATACCAAGAGAAATCAGATATTCAAATATTAAGCACCTTCTTGACAGCACAAAAGGAGGTATAGAAAATATGGCGTTTTTAAGAAGAATGTGCGCAAACAATCCGTAAAATGTGATGTACGACTACATATGGTGTGTTTCAAGACAGCATAAAAAATAGCCATGAACTGTTGTGATCCCCAATTGGAGATTTCTCTTAAAATTGTACTTTTTTCAATAAAAATGTATTGCATTTCAAAAAGGGACTTAATATATTTCATTACAACATAAATAAATCCAAATTATCGTACTTAGATAAAAAATAAATTTTTGCAGTTTATGGGTTTAGGACATGAGAGGTGTTTCAAAAAATTACAGTTGTGTAACTTTTGAAAAAACGAAAGAATACGGCAAAATTTATTTGATGTCATCTTAAACAGTTCTGAAAACAGCATTTCTGAAAATTCGAAAGTTTGAGCTCATTTTCATAGAAAACTTCTAGTTTTCGAGAAATTTTATGAGATGTTATTATAACATGTTTTCTCTAAATGCAATAATGTAAAGAAATCACTATTAATGTAAATATTGACGCGAGAGACTATTAAAATCTATAAAATTTTTCCAATTTTTTAAAAAGAAAAGAATATCTCATTTATGTCATTTAATAGGCTATATTTATTAATATCACTACAAAAATAAAAATAAAAAACTGGTATTTGAGAAAATATTATTTTTGTTATTGTTTGAAATGGCACATATTGCATGCTATTTCATTATAAAACTATTCACTTTAAAAAATGTACCTGATGTTAATAAAAAACTAATTATGGAGAACAAATTTCAATTGAAGAAAATGTCTTGACCTTCAAATTTGTAGTTGTTGGAAGACGCCGAGAAAAATCACACTTGTAAACTTTTCGAAAATTGGGAATTAACCGTCAAAATTGGACCTTGGTCTTCTTTATTGTATATATTACACTCTTTTGACATGAAATTTAAAGAAAAAAATTGGAGCTATTTTTGAGTAAATTTTAAAAATTTCCCTAGTACTTCATGTAAAGTACCCCCAAATTTTAAAGGATGTTTTTCAGTATCGCTAAGCTTGGAATCGAGTCAGATCGACCTTGCAATATCCATTTTGGAAAAATATCCTACCTATGATTTAGACGCTAGTGATGTTTACAGGCGGATGGCGGCGGCGGCGGCGGCGGTATAACGGTTAGCGTATCGGACTGTTACACCCGAGTTGGCGGTACTTGCATGTAAAAAATCCTCAAGCTTAATGACGCCTCTGAGCTAAATTCAAATCGCCAGTTTCGTCGCCCAAGAAATACCTCCTTTCTCTGCTAGCTGGTGAAAGGAGCGTAGCGAAATTTGCGAGGTCAGACGGAAGAGCGGGCCTGATGGCCCGAGTCTCGCCACGTAAAATAAGGCATTAATTGAAGTCAATGGACGGACGGGCAGACGGATGTTTTAAAAAAAAACACTTTTTCGGCAACAGGGAACGCAAAAGTGTATTTCCGTTGAAATTTCGAAATCGATATTCCGCAGTATTACTTCACTTCCTTTATACTACGTATAATATTCCGTATTTACGTATCCATACGGGAAAGAAAAAATGAAATCAGAATATGAATCGAGAACTAATTGAAAACATTTAAAAACACGTTGCTTCCTGCGCCGGTTGCTGTCATAAGAATGGAAGCTCTTGAAATGTTATTGTAGTTAGCATAAATTGAATGCTATTGTATTAAGAAGCAATCACAAATATGGCGGTAAACTTGAAATATGAAATATTTGTGTTTTGAAGACTTCCATTTTTACAGTTTTATATCAAACATTCTGAAGGCATTGTTAATATTATTATTTTAACTACTAATATAATTTAAATATAGATAAACAAAAATACAACAATATATAAATAAAATCTGATACTGGTCGGTCTTTTCGACTTTTCTTTATGGCACGGAGTGAGAGAAGTGGAGGCTATAGCCTACATCACATCAGACAGGGTTTGCCGCGATGCTATTCGCGCCTCTTTTGCTTTTAATATAGACTGTAATAATGACATTACAGACGATCAATTAGAACGAATAATCAAGTAATTAATATTAATCACAAGTGTAAATAATTAGTGAATGATGATATTGCTTAATAATGAGATTTGTTATTAGTAGAAGCCCTAAATTGTCATCTTCTTCATTTCCATAATCACTTGAATTCTCATCTGCATTAATTATGATGTCTTGCACTGCGATTTCCATTGTCCCGTTCTTTTCTGTATTCTAGTTTCTTTAAGGTGGTAGTAGTAACCTTCCCAGTTTTTTTGTTGCTTCTATACACGCAACGCATCTCCTAGCTCCTAAGAGCGTATTGGAGTAATCCTCGTTTATTACATTATACAGCATCCTCCAGGGGCCGCTGGGTAGTCAAGTCACGTCAGTCGCAGTCAAGTCAGAGAAACGCCGATAGGTAGCGACTTCTGTCTCGCGTTTCGGCCAGAATTGGGAAGGAATAAGGATAGGGGTAAGGTGTAGGACGCTTCACAAGGGTAGGACTAGCCTTGTAAAGCATGCTAACTCGTTTTGTCATAACAAATTTCACATGAGGTTCTACGGGGTTTCTACGGGAATCGAACCCAGAACCTCAGTGGTGAAAGGCAAGCACTGAGCCACGAGAGCACTTTTTTTCTTATTTTTATCATACATAGCAGAGAGCTTTACTTTCCTGAATAACAACATTCATGCTGATGCAATTAGGAAGTGCTAATGTCTGGGATACAATCAACAGATTCTTCAAAAACTCAGGTTTTACACAAGTGATCCAATCTAGAAAAAAATGCACTTTCCTCAGTCCATCATAGCTTAGTTACAAGAATTTTGGTCACAGTCACGGCTCATGTGATCAGTCTTGCTGCAAGTGTAGCAGCTCTTGCTGGTTCCTCCCTGCGGGCAGTTACGGGCAATATGGCCCGTCTTGTTGCAGTTGTAGCAGGATGGTCCATCGGAGCTCTGCCTACAATCCCTGGAGATGTGCCCCAGCTCGTTGCAACGGTAGCACTGATCCTGCTCTTGCCTGCAGCCGCGCTTGTTCATTGCACTTGTAACATATCTGATCCGGCGGCGGCCACCGCCACCACCTCGGCCAAACATATCGTTTTCCGGACCATCTCGGGCAAGATAACCCGTACGAGAACACTTGTAACATGTACTTGAACTCATTATCGAAATCAGAAAAGACGGTAAAACGAAAAAGAACGGTACTAGAACACCTTACTCCATCAATACTACGTGGAACAGTGCAGTTTGATGCAGTCACAGCTTCAAATCCTCCGTTCGTCCACGTAGATGCGAAGCTGACATAACAGATATGCAGCTTATCACCAATTTGTACCAACCATACATGTTTTTTTGTGGGCCTGTTGGCCTCAGTTACACAGTAGAGTTCCGTTTTCATAGTCTAGAAGGTCAATGCACAAATTCGTTGCCAGAATTCAAATATTATTCTAATTTAATCAAAACCTAATCCAAATCGTTAAGACAAGAGGGAAGCAAAATCTCATCGTATAAAATAACCAATAAGGACGCACGGAAAAGTAAGGAACATCAAAAACGCGAGAACTAAATTCATACGGAAGTAGCGGTAGGTAGCCCTGATAATCTTGTCGCGCCATTCCGTTTGAGGCCAGGTTTTGTCCAGTCCGTGCCAAGTTCGGCTCTAGGGAGCTCAGACGCCAAGAAAAGTCGCGCGACTACTACAACACGTCGATTCAGAATAACGGTTCTTTACGCTATCATTAGGTCACCACTCATGTTTTACTGCAATAAACATGGCTGCTGCTAGGTATGCGAGCGTCAACCAAGAGCGCTGAAACCATAGCGCTGAAACCATAGCGCTGAAACCATAGTGTCAAGTTTAGCCACTCTATGTAGTACATTCTACCTGGTTGTTTTTACCCAATATGTCAATGAATCCACTAAATACTGGTCTTATCCGTTCACTTTACATTTGCAGACGGACTGCCGCGATTTGTTTCCATGACGTGAGCGCCGACTACATGAGAATCACACGTCTGCAGTAGATGCTGATTACTTTTTCTTTTTCTCGCATCAAATCGCTGGTGCCTTATAGCTCAGAGCGAAGTTGCTCGCCCGCTCCTTCACGAAGGATCGACGGGTTCGATTACCGAGTTTCGATTACCGAACAAGCTCAGGTGAAATTTGTTCCAACAAAACGAGTCTGCCTGCTTCACCGGGGCTAGTCCAACCCCTGTGAAGTGTCTTAAACTCTACCCCTCTCCTCCTTTCGCAGTTCCTTCCCAATCCAGGCCGCTGGGAAGCGTTGCCAGGCACTCAATTGCATATCCTAGTACCAACCTTCGAAAATCCTGGTACTTTCACTAAAATTCATGATACCAATGGCAATTTATTTAAATTCTGCAAATGTTCATATTATAACTCTATTATGGTTTAAACGTGTACAGGATGTTCGTTCAATTTAACTCATCGATTCATTTTATATAGATATACTAAATGGTATATCGATTTAAATCGCCCACCTAGGGAGTACAGGACCTTGACGTGGTGGTGGAACTTGTGTGCCCCCGTGAACCTGAGAGCTATGCCGGCGGTAGCGTAGCTACTGGTAGGGCCTCCTGGCGGACAGTCGAAGGGAGGGGTCAGACGAAAGTACTCAGAAGAGGACACCGGGGTTAGAATAGCCCCAAAAAGAGGACCTGAACCGAAAAGAAGAGAAAGTTCGACGTAAGATCCTGCTTCGACATGGCGAGACTGTCTCGAAAGGGTAGGCGAACTCTTTAGCCCAGCCAAAGCAATACGCCTAGGCGCTCGTGGTCCAAAATACCACCCCAGCTTGTTTGGAAGCTGTGAGGTGGCAGCCTTCACTACCAAACTTAACCTTGGCGCAGCGCTCGTAAACGCGCCAGGGATTCAATAACTTACTGGCTCTCGTTCACAATGCACAACTGGAATGGATCATGGAAAGGGACTTAAGCATGCAAAGGATAAACGACTTCGGTATTAACGGGACGGACTAAAACTAGCTACCTGGAAAGTCAGAGGGCTAGGTAATAAGAAGAAACTAGATAACAAAACTAAACGAAAAAGGAATAGATATAGCTGTTGATAACGGAACCAAAAAAAAGCGAAAGGTTTTCTAAAGATTATGAAACATTATACGACTGATCTACTGTGGAGTACTTTCAAAATAGACGGGAAGTAGTGGAGTAAGCATTATGGTTAACAAGAGTGAAAAATAGATAATGGAGTATTCCTTTGTAAATGAGCGAATTTGTTGACGTGCAAATTCAAGAATAGAGAGGGGCCACTTATACTTATAGGCAGTGTATGCCCCAGAAGAAGGAAGGAAAGAGGAACACACGGGACGTTTTTGTATGACGATCTTCAAAAACAAATAAAGCGAAAATAAACCAAAAATAGGTCATGTCCTCGTCATTGTGGGGCGACCTTGAAAACGCCAGGGTGGTAACATTCCGATGCCGGGAGTTGTCGGGGTATTTTGGGAACAGCACTTAAATAAAAACGCGAGGAAGAACTTAGACAGTTTTGCAGCCATTCAATAAGGTTGAAATTGCTGAATACCTTTTTCAGGAAAAAGAGAATAACACAAGTTCAACCTGGAGTGCCAGAGGGCCTCAGATCCCCACTGATAGATTATGTTAATCCGCAAATGATAAAATTAGTAACCAAATTAGACGAATGTACAAGTACACCCGAAGGATTTGATTAATATATTTCAGACCACTACCTAGTAGATTGCAACAATCAGCAATGTAGCAAAATGGGAAGAAAAATAGACCAAGGAAAGAGACAAGTCCAGGAAATTTTCAAAGTGTTACTACTGAACAAGGAACAGCATAAAAAAGACTAATTATCAAATCCGATTACCAAACAATTCTTTCAAGTGTTCCAAACTGTTGATTGATGTGGATAAGGAATGGCAGAATATAAAGGAATGCCATAGAGAGAAGCAGGCATATAAACTTTAGGAAAGAAAAAAAGCAATAAGAAAAGAAAGGACTGAGAAATATGGAACGATTGTATAGCGAAAGCCATAAAAGATAAAGATCTATATCATATAAAAAATTCCTTCAAACAAAACCAAGAAGCTTAAGAAGAATATAAACAAAAAAGAATAACGCTAAACAAATAATAAGATCTTGGCATATTAATGACTCAGGGGATAGATTTATACAAGCACCATCGAACATGATATACATGGGAAGACCAATTTTGTTTGCGTATACAAAGCCGTTAAGACATTTAAATCAGACGGAGAAAGAATGTATGCAGATATATGCATAATCAATGAAAGGAAACAATGGAAGGAACACTATATAAAACCTTGGTGTACTTGGGAACTGTTGAACTAAAAGCAGAAGAGCTTCCGCGTACAACAATACAGGGATTCCACCTCCCTTGGATGAATTAAAGCAAAAGCCTTTGAACAGTATAAAAAACAGGTAAGGGCATGGGGTTTGATGGAGTTAACATGAACTCATAAAAATATGCAGGCCCCCTAAGCGAATTTAGACTGCTTCATCGGTTTCAACGAATGCTGGCCGAAATTCTTATAAGACACCAATACTGCGAAAATAACAAGAGGTCGTATCTGTCTTTAAAAAGAATCTTATTGTAAAAGAATATTGAATGTTGGAAAACTACAGGGGTATCAGCCTCAAGAATGCGGCTATATAAAAGTATTTGCAAAAATTAAATCAACGCTCCATTGAAATAGTAGGCACAGGGCTAAATTACAAGAAGAACAATCGGATTTTCGGAAGGACCGCTCTTGTAACGACAAACATTTTAGTCTTAAAGGAATATTAGAAAAATATAGATATATATTATGATTGACCTTTATTGTAAAAATTGAATGGCATAGGCTAGTTCTGGAATTTACAGTTTGAAGCAGAATAAAACAAAACTAAACGCTTCTACTTTATGTAGATGAGCGTAACAATACTGCCAGGGAAAGTGAAGATGCATCTCGCAAACAACTGTATACACACTGTATCAACTGGAAGAAAAGAGTATAATCTCCGAATTCTAATACGAAGACTAAAGTTAATGGGCCATTGCCGGTAAAATACCCCATACGCTCAAAAATAGTTATTGACAACACCCAGTGGATCGACCAGACTCAAAATTTTTAATTACCTTGGTTTGTGACATTCAAGTCTATGACATAGATAAAGGACATAGAAATAAAACCAACTGAATAAATTTTTCAATCAATATGTGAATTAAATTAAACAGAAAACTACAGAAACAAAGCAAGGAAAGACACAAAAATGAAGTTCTAATAAGACAATTGGCTGCTCCAGTTCTCCTGTATGGAAGTGAATCGTGGATAATGAAAAAAAGAGACCAAAGTAAGCTCCAAGCAACAGAAATGAGATTTCTTAGGAAAGTTAAAGGCTGCATCAAACAAGAACAGATAAGAAATGAGGACATCCGTAAAGAACTAGATATATACAAAATAAATGAAAGGATCGTAGAAAACAGGATAGAATGGCGGCGCCATATCGAAAGAATGGAGGAAGATCGTATTCCACAATTAGTGATGAACTACCAACCGAAGGGAAGAAGAGATATCGGCCGACCAAGAAAGAGATGGTTCTGATGTGCAGAGCGAAGACGGAACAGGCACTTCTGCATAATCCCTGAAATGGAGAAGAAGAAGAAGAAGAAGAAGAAGAAGAAGAAGAAGAAGAAATAAATCGTGATAAATGAGCCTCGTGATAAATGAGGCGCGTACGCGAAGATGCTCCGAGGCAGTCCTCTTGACAATTGGCTGACGAGACGAGATGAAACATACTTAAATTCAATGCCATTTGGAATAGAAAAGGTGCTGGTAAATAACAAATATTAAAGAAGGATTGCTCCGGAAGAAGCTCTAACGACGATAAATATACGATAATGAATAATTAAGACGCAACAAATTCCAAAAACGTTCACTACATTATTTATAATTAGTTACTGCTATAATGCACTCTCGCATACCGAAGTGGATGTGATTTTTTCGCAGATGTTACAGAAACTACAACAAAACAAGCACTTTGTCTCAGGTGGCATCGTTTGCCAGGTGCTGTTAGACATTGGCACTATTCGTGCATTCTCGGATGTGTGATTGGGTCCTTACTTGCAAACCAACAGTTTCTAATTCTGCCGTCTGTAAATGTACAATGAACGAGTAATACTCGTTTGGAAAGTAAGGCAATCTCAGTGAACCTTAGGAACGCCCTGAATAGGCCATGACCGGATAAAAATCCTCACCTATGCTGGAATTTGGACCCGGGTCCGTCAGGTTAGCAAACGTGTATCATAACTACTTCGCTATTGTGGCGTCATATCAGTCGCCATGTACACACGTGGCAAAATATTAGCTACGTGCATTTCATGCACACGAAATGCACGAGGAAGTAGTTTGCAACAGCAGGCAGCGCTGGTGGGAAGGGGTGCCGGGCTGAACAATGGCAAACCAAGGGAGCTGAAGGAAAAGGGTGCCGTGTTGTGGGTGACCACTTGTGAACCCCTTTTACCACTTGGGGCAAACTTGTGAGCCCCGTAGACATGCTGGCTGTGGAAACGCGTCGGCGGAAACAGCGAGATAACGCAATTCCGTCAACCTACCCAGAAAGTAAGCCCAGCGGATCCCGGACCTTCACTCCTTCTTCTGATTCTTGGGCGCTTCGGTAGGAAGTCGTGTAAGTTGTGCGCGGCGCTGCATTTCAATGCGTAAGCTACTGAGGCAAGGAACTGAAGCCAGCGTGCTTCGTCGAGACAGGAGGTGCGGCATACTCGCTTGTATGCTCACGTAGGCAACTGGTGTATCACATTGAACGAGATATCAAATTATCAGGCCAGCGGTAGTGGTGACCCGGAACATTCCTTCTGGTAACGGGTCAATATTGTTTATTGTAATTATTGTAAATAGTATTCAGACGTTGGAGCATATTTCAAATAAATACTCAATAAATTACAAACCGTTCACGTCTGTGAATTATTGCCCCGGCAAAGACGTCACACTATCAAACTCTTCATAATTCCTTCAGACATTAAACTCCTGTCCAATACATATTTCAGTAGAACATTCTGAAGCATAGTTAATCTACTATTCCTCTTTTCCGTGCCTTTACAATGTTTTTTTTATAGTTAACATATTTCTTTATATAACATATCCCTGAATTCTTGCTTCTTTATTCCATTGACTTTGTCATGGGCTTAAAACTTTTAAATCAGCTAAAATAGCATTTTAACTCTCAATTATCAAACATTTTTTACTACACTAATAAATTCAAAGGCCTGAACAAGAATTTCACATAAAATTGGAATAAAATATGTTTCGTACAAAAACAGTGTAAATGTGAACATAACATCTGTGCAAAGAGTTCTCAGAAAAAAAATGACAGTAAATAAATGTGACCAACACAACAGAACTAAAATAACTAAACAACTGTTCGCAGAGCAGCCACAACACCTTTAGTGATGAAAAGCTTCATTTAAAACATATTTCATATAGTCCAATGAGCGTATTGAAGAAATTAGAGAAGCGACTTTTAAGAAATCATGTATGGAAGCATTAAGATTCCATTTTCACGCAAAAGTGTATTTATTAAGAAATGTGAGAGAGGCTTTTCATTAATAAGAGATTTGTGTCAAAAACAAATATCATGTAGATATCATTGCTGAGTGTATTTACCAAAAGACAACATTTTACAGAGAGTCGCGAAAGTACAATTTAAGATCGTCCATATAAAGGAATGTGGTACTAGTGTTTCAGCACTAAGATGCTCGCAACCGAAGTCAGCATGCGATTAGTCTAGATAGTATGATTACATCAAAACAAAACAGCAGAAGGAGCTATATTGAATCTTGTGGTCTGTGAGCTGCATGGAATCTGGTATGCATACCAGCCTTGAGGAAGACCACGACAGGATGGTTGAAGTCGGCAACTCAGCCTTCGACGCGGCGTCACCCGGACAGCCCAGATCACCCACACGACTCTGGCCGCGGAAGGCTACGACTTCATATATTGAATCTTAGAAAAAATGTCTATTAATATTATCATGTTATTCCATTGTTGAATTGTTAACACCATATTGCAGTGACATATGTTTGCAATATTTACAGGAAAGAGCATTTGAGGAACTCAACAAAATATTTGGAGATACCGAGCGTGAAGCAACTACAGAAGACGTACATAATATGAAATATCTAGAAAACGTAATCAAAGAAACTATGAGACTTTATCCTCCTGTACCAATATTTTTAAGAGAGTTGGAAGAAGAAGTAAAATTTGGTAAATTATATTATATTTTTTTAAAAGTTATTTCACACTGGTTTCATGTTTTCTAATATATATAATTATATATATATATATATATATATGTGTGTGTGTGTGTGTGTGTGTGTGTGTGTGTGTGTGTGTGTGTGTGTGTGTGTGTTTGTGTGTGTGTATGTGTGTAAAGACGTCTTCACTTTTAAAATTTCCATAAAGAATGCAGGTTATAAACTAATTCGATTTTCTCTGTTTGTCAAATTTCAAATTTGTAACATAAGCCTTCCAAAAGTACCCAATTCAGTTATTACGGCGTCCTCTCAATAATAATGTTATATTAGTGACACCGATTAAATTAAGATTTTAAATGCAATTCCTGTTTCAAAGATAATTCTTAATATTTACATAATATTATTTTGAAGAAAAAAGTCTCAGAAAAGTTAAAAATATTTTAATTTAAATGAAATTAAAATACTGAAATTTACATTGTTATTTTTTTGTTAATCCATTACAAGTTTGCTCATGTTTGTTGTAGATGGATGTCAGTTATTGCCAGGCACAACTATATTACTTTCTGTATATTTGATTCATCGCCATCCGGATTATTTTCCTGAACCAGAAAAATTTGATCCTGATAGATTTTCTCCTGAAAGAGCTAAAGGAAGGCATCCTTATGCGTTTGTACCCTTTAGTGCAGGCCCTAGAAACTGTATAGGTGAGTCCACTCGTATTATCTGTTAAAAACATTGGCCATTCGATGAAGCCATATAATCCTTTTATGGAAGATACAAAATTTCACTCTGTAAACAAAACACAAATATTTCAGTTTTTATTTGAACTTGAATAAGTGACATGTAACAAAATATATCAATATAATATATATTGTGTTTTCTTTTCTTCTTGTTTCAGGACAAAAATATGCTATGATAGCAATGAAGATTATAATTAGCAAGGTCTTGAGAAGTTACAAATTGTTACCTGGGACAATAGAACCTGTTTTTACAATTGATATTGCATTAAAAAGTTGTACAGGTTTTCACATAAAGTTAGAAGATCGAAAATAATAGATTATATAAAATGTATCAGTATCAATGTAAACAACTACCTTATATATTCACTATTTTTAAGTGGAAGACTTTCATAGTAATCTTTTTCATTAATGTGAAAGTAATTTATTGGCAATTTTGGATTGATGAGTTTTTAATAACAGGTTGGTCGTTTTGTAGGTAGTATGTAGTTCTTGAACTGGTTGTTTCTGAAAAAAAGCTTTAGTAGGAAACAATAAGATGTTTTTTAGTTGTCCTGGTGACTTTACTGATCGCTGGTAAATGAAGATAAATGTTAACATTTTGAATATTATATTACAGTATGTTCAGTTAATACTAATAAAGATATTAAAAAGTATACTTCTTTTCGTTTCATTACCCTAATTATGTCATCCTATAAGTCTAGTCGCGTAGGTCGCGCGCCAGCGTTTCAGTCGCCATTCTGCGACCTTCCTCCCGCCTTGAGGAAGGACGCTGAATGACGTCCGAAATACTGACTCCGGCCGCGGAAGCCTACGCCCCTTAGTTCCACTTGGCCACTTAGTTCATTAGAGCATTTCTCACAAGTACCTACCATTAGAAAGTCGGCTTTCAAGGAGTTGCTGGGGATTGCGAAAAGAAGCTATACCGTAACACCTAAATCTACATTTTCTTCACAAGCTTAGGTATAACTTTTCCCTGCCGCGCTTTCATAATCTATGACTTTCATTTTCGCAACAAACATTTGGCGGAAATAGGGAATACGATTCAGCTTAAGTCGTTTAAAACGGCACTTTGCGTCTCTCAGGCGAGGGGAAGTCCAAGGTAGAGAGGGCGAGGGGTAAGTAGGGGTTTTTGAGGGGAATCTTTCGGAGGTCGGGGTAGTGAGCACTGTGCAGAATGTGATACATTATAAATAGAGCTGGGAAGTTTATGCAAAACTTGTAGCCGTGAACTATCCATGCAAATATGCCACAAAAATATTGGAATATGCACATACATTATTAAGATATGCAGCATTTGCCACAAAAACGTACTTTACAATGATATTATACATTTTTCCCCTGAGAAAAAAGGGAAAAGGAAAATTAAAAACATTTTAGTACCTGCTTCTGCACATTATAGTTTGTATTAAGAGCACAGAAAGCACAGAGGGGGTGGATTGGGAAAGAGATCATGACACGCAAGGTTACTCTGAGGGTGCCTAAAGAAAGAGCGAGGTCTCATTTCTAGATAAACGATGACAGAAGATACGATACTTTGGCGGTGGCGGTAGCATGGGGCCTCCAGCACCCGAAAGGTGCGAGGGCGATGGAGGCGGCGGGAGAGTTTCAACTTTCCCCCCGCCAGTAGCCCTGGCGAGGCGGGAGTTTATTTTCTTGTTAGGGTACAACATACGCCGCAGCTCTACGGCTTATGTGGCAAAGAAGGGGGCAGTGCTTACTTACTAACTTATTTCTAACTTAGGATGAAGCCGGCACTTTGGCCGGCAAGCTAAAATTAACACAAGACAGTATTTTTCTTCATGCTTATTAGTTTTAGTTTTCTTTTTTTTTCATTCACACGCACATTCACACTAGATTATATTTTCACTTCACACACACGCACTTTCACACGACACTATATACTACATCTTAAACACTATTTATACTATTTACACTATGTGCGCCACGGCGCCGACTTTGCTCCAAGCGTCCGTGGCGGTTAGGCACAATGTGCCCTGGCAATTGCTACGGGCGGAGCCTCACGCCGCTGCTCGCAGAGTTCTGTGAGAAGCTGCGGCGGTAGCGCCCGGAACGTGGAGGCCACTTGCTTGGGCCCTCTCGGCGCAAAATACGTCCGGTGGACCTCACAGTTCGCTGCCCGGTTTCGCGCAAGAGCCGCGGAGCTTACGGGCCCAGCGCCCGCGTGAGCGCCGTGTGTGCCCTTCGGCGGATCTCCTCCGGCAGCTGACGACTACGCCCGCGTAGGTTACACTGTTCCAATGGTGGCGGTTAGGAGGAGGAGGAGGGAGATGCGGCCGCGTGGCGGTCCTCACCGCTCGGTTTTCGGCCGCCCAAATCGGGCGTAGGGTCGAGACCTGCGCTGCCGCAAAGGTTTTGCAAGCATAGGCCCATAAACTTCGTATGCAGGCGGTGAAAAGGAGACGCTTCTGCGAGAGAGATAGGTCTGGGGAGCTAAGGAGGGGACGTAGGAGGGAGGTCCTCGCAAGAATTTTGTGGCGAAGGTCCTTGGCGTGCTTGAGCCAATAGAGGCCACGATCTAGTCACGGCAAAGTACCTCACGCATGGGCACCATGTGAAATGCCGCCCGCAAGCAACACCGTTTCCTTGGGGTCTGCCTTCTGACGGGTGAAGTTAACGGCCAAGCATTTTTTCAAGGTTTAGGGTCAGGCTTTCTGGCATAGCCAAATGGGAAAGGCGACGAGGCATTCATTCCGGTATCTCACTGCTTGCCTGCTGTTCGCCGATTTCGCGTAATACGCAAAGTCGTCCGCGAACATCAGGAGCCCGCAACACTGAATTCCCGTTCTCCTTTCTGCTAGCAAAGGCGCATAATTGACGTACAAGCCGAAGAGGGGGGGGCAGTACGCTCCTCTGTGGAACTCCCACCTCGGCGCGTCTTAGGGACGATTGTACGCCGTTAACTCGCACTCTGAACGTTCTCTCTGTGAGAAAACTACCGATCAGCCTGGTGTATCAGTCGCTTATCCCTGACTCAATGAGACTTAAGAGTGCCCCCTCATGTCACACCGTGTCGAAGGCCGACCGCATGTCCAGGAAGACGGTAGGCAGATTCTGCCGCCTCCCTAGAGAGAGGCTGATCTCGGTGCAGAGGTGCGTCAGCTGCTGCGCGGAGCTATGACCCGTTCTGAAACCGAATAGTTTGTCTCGTTAAGAGACCTAGACGCCGTATTTCCTGCTGCAAGCGCACCAGTATGAGGCGTTCTAGAGTCTTTCCTAGGAGCGAGAGTAGACTAATGGGTCTATAACTACTCGGCAGGAAGAGGCTCTCACCGCACTTGGGTATTAAGTAGATGTTCGCTGTTTTCCACGGGCGCGTGATATATCCTTGTGCTAGGCAGGCATTGAAAAGTGCCAGGAGCCAGGAGAAATTCAACCCCTTTGTCACCAATGGATCTCAAGTGGGCGACGGTGATGCCGTCAGGGCCGCAAGATTTTTTTGGGTTGAGGTGGCGGAGCACTTCGCGGAGCTCTCCGTCCGTCACGCGACGGGCTGATGTATTCGGTGTGACTGCCAGGAGTCACCGTAGGCGCTCCGCCGTCACGTTGGCATCGCTGGCTCCGGCGTCGTTGGGTCAGAACTGCCACTCGAGCGAGTCTGCAAAGACTTCGCTTTTTCCCACACATACACCGGTGCCTGAGGAGGTTGACCGGGAAGCCTTGGGATGTCCGCGTTGGTTTGAATGGGGTGATTTACTTCTGGTTGCCGCCCCAGCGCTTTGGATGAGCCCCATAGGCGTTTATCGTGGAGATTGCACTCTTCTATTGTACTTTTCCACCGAGCGTGTCTCTCGTCTCTCAGAGACGCACGGAATTCTCGGCTCAGCGCTCTCGCCCGCTCCCCGTCTGCGGGATCACCAAATCGGCGATAAAGCTTTACTGCTCTGCGGAGCGCTTGCAGTGTCCGTCTTTGCTCCTCTGTGAGCTCGGGACGAGAATCTGATACGCGCGTCACTTTCGTGACCATTTTGTAAACGGACATAACCGTGTCAGTGAACATGTTCACCGCAGATTCTATATCCATGTTTGTCACCAGCGGTCTCTGCTCGAGCAAATTGCTCACTTGAGCTTGATAACCGACCCAGCACGTGTCGCGCGTTGTTCGCATTCTTTGCTGGCGTACTGCGACAAGAGATGCCACCACACGTATTACCGGATTGTGATCGGAGTCCAGTTCGGATAGTGACAACGGTACATCACCGTCAACCCCCTTCGCGATCGCAAAATCGATAATACCCGGCCGCTTGCGCGTTCCGCGCTGGGCTGTCGGGAAATATGTGGGACTTTTCGGTGCGCATACACATACGCCCCGTCTCGTCGCTGCTAGAGTGGCTATATTAGTGCCGTTCCTGTTGGAACCTAAGCATTCCCATGACCGGAAGTCTTGCATTCAAAACACCAAGTAGCAAAACCTTGGTGTCTAGCGCTAGAATTACTTCAATCTCAGAGACGTTGAGAGTTTGATCTAGGCAGTAGACAGACACGACAAGGAGTCGTTTGTTTCCCACCCAGATGTGCGCTCCAACAACTTCGAATGAACTCGCCTATTTGCTGGGCATGCAGGTAGATTCTGGGCGTCTCCTAGTGGTTTGCGCCATCTTCGGGGAGAAGAGCTGCCATTTGTGCAAGCATTGCCAGAAACTGGCTTCGGGAGAACGCTGCAGGGGCGGCCGCGGGTGGAGCGCTGGTCCGCGACTCCACCGCACCGGTTGCGTCCCGCGACATGGGGGCCTGAGCGGCGTTTGCCTCTGCTAGGTTTTGTACCACCGCTGACCAGGCTGTCCCGTTACTTTCCTGCCGGGCTGCACTGCCCTGATTTCGGACATGGGTGCCGTGATCTGACCGCCCGGCATTCTCCCCGTCATCGTCTGAGGGACGACTGGGGAGACTAAAGTAGCTGCAGCCGGAGTCCGACGCTACATGGCGTCCGCCGCAGTTGCAGCATTCAGGCGGGAGGTTGAAGTTAGGGCAGTGTGTCGTGCCCATGTACTCCGGCTTGTTTTGCTCCGTAGGGTGGCCATTTCTCTTGCAGAGCTTGCAGCGATAGTCATAGGCGCAATTGGCCGAGTGATGTCCCCATCTGCAGCAGCAAGCGCAAAAGAGGTGTCGTGCCCTTTTTTCGCGCTCTACAGTCACGTCGAAGCTATCCAACTGACGGACCGAATATATTTTGCGCGAGGCAGGAGTGTCGCGTAGGGTGACCGTGAATGTCCCCGTGAGCAGTTTACTGCGCTGCCATTCGTTTACTGGAGGCTCACCTTCACCTGCGGGTCTGACGCCCAGGGGGTCGTAGCACAGCTCTCTCAGCTCTTGCGGCTTTTCTCCCTCGGTGAACTCTCTCGGGAGTCCCATGATAGACCCTCGGAGGGTCTTTTCATGCCCTTCACGCGGTGGCGGATGTGAGAAGAGAAATATATTATGCAATTTAGCATATTTCTCCGCCTCTAAATTGGCTACCTTGTCGGTGGTTTAGATTGCCTAGACAATACAATTCGCCCGCGTTTTGGCTCGTCCAATTGTAGCCTTTTTTTGTTGCTACGCGCAGCGCACGACCGTGGGCGGGAGCACAGCATGGGGGAGATCTTGAGCCTAATATAGTACGGTTTTTTTGGGCGGTCGTGAGGCGGCCGCCGCATGGGGCTCCCGTGTTTCGAGCGGGGCGTGCCCGGACGCCTCCGTCGGAGAATTAGAGTGTGCGCGTTGGCGGGCGTTCCTTCAATCCACATCTCCTCTCTCCGTCCCTCATCGCTCGTCACCGCCGCGTCCACCCTCCGCGAAGGGCTCCAAAAACGCTGTTAAAGAGTCGAATTCGCCTCGCTGGCAGCCATTCTGTCTGGAAACAGAGTGAACGGACACACAGTTTCACCCAAAACAACTCTGTCACCTGCTTATTTCAAGAACTTTCATTTAAGTTCTAGAACTCGGTTGGACAGCCGCCACACATGCGAAATGGGAGCGAAACTGACAAAGCGTGCGCGACAGTCCCGTAGGCGGAATTATGTCCTCCCGTATGCAGCTCAGGCGGCAGAATTTAAGACCGTGGACTTTTCAATTCAGCAGGGTCACATGAACGAATTTATAAACGGGCGGGCATGTTTGTCTCAAAACGGAGGAAGTATGAAGAATTCTTCCTCTCTCCTAGGGCCGAAGCAAAAATGCTCCGCCTCTGCTACCCCTGGCATGTTTTTCCGAACGCCTCCTGGTAGAGACTGTGTAGGCGGCGCAATAGTTGCGCCCGGGATTTCACCATAGTGCGTGTTGTTACACCCTCACTTTCCTGAAGAATTAAATAACATACACCAAAGTTTTGCGAAAGTTTGCCCAACTGTTAAAATTGTTTGGCCAACCCACAAAAACCCGGGTAATTGTAAATCAAAATTTTGGATTTAAAAGCGACTAGCACCCCCGTTGCGAAGTTCACATTTTTTAATACATTATCATTTTGGCCACGCTTGTCCAACTTTTTAAATTTTTTTCCCAAGTCACACAAAGAAGGACATCGCAAATAAAAATCAAATAATGATACTTACCATAGCTCTTCTACAAGGTAATTTCGAAATTTCGTACAAGCCAACTTTTTCTCCTCGTTTGGTCCATGTTAGTACAGCTTTTAAAACGTTTTCTGAAGTCGCTCAATACCGGAAATCCCAAACCAAAATATTGGACATAAAAGTGACACATACCCACACTTCATCAAAATAATTGAAGGCATTTTTTACATACCTTTCTTTTCTGACCTTCGTAAGAAGCCCGCGCCTCCTATAAATCAAAAACTAATGAATTAGAAATAAATGTTTGTAACGATTGAAATGTACACCTCGTGCGCTGCACATGAAAAAATTGAAAACAAAAATTCTTATTTCTCATGAAAAAATGCCATTTTAAGGTAGGCAAGTACTATACGTAATATCTGAGCTAATGTAATTATGAATGAAATTAGTATAACCTTTGGTAAACATTTTATTTGGTTTACTAACAAATTGAAATTAGCTGGAGAGCTGGTAAATTTCAAAAAAGCTGGCATTCTTTTAGAGAAACAAATGCTTTTGAATGCATAAAATGATTTCAATGCCAAGTCTTTATTACATGAAAATGAAATCTGAGGCAATGTGTGGTCAAATTATGCCTTTTCTGATTTTTCACAACAAATTTCTCCTTAGCAGTCCCACTCTCATCTCCAAACATTAATTCCACGGACATTTTAATGTCTTCAACTATTTTTAAGAACTTCCCTAGAGGAAAACCAGCTGTTCCTAACTTTTGAACTGCTGTAAGCAATCATACAAAATTAGATGAAATTTTTTAAAAAATTTATTAAAGAAAGAACATTTTTAGAAATTTTGTAATACAGTTTTGCATGCAGACGGGTAAGTCTTTAAAATCAGCGTAGAAATGTTTTTAAAAATAGTAGAAATCTAAAAATCTACAAATTTGCCGCTATTATTCCCAATTTGTTGGGCAATAAAATTGTCACACTTAGCTAAAACTGATATCGAATTTCTGCTAACTCGATATCATTAGTTAGTCTGACACAATAAAACCGAGGTATATTGATAAAGAAGAAAATAATTACATGGTAAATAGTTTGTGGGCTTTTTTGTTGTAAAATTACTCACATAATGTATTTGTCCCTCTGAATCTTTCGAAAAGTAAGTGAAACTTAAATAAAATTGATATTAAAAATCCCGACAATTTCAAGCAAAACAAGAAATTACGTAGATAAAGTAAAAATAATTATGTGGGAAATTATCGCTTTTAGTTGCTATTTTACATGCACAAAATAATATTTGTCGCATTAAAATATTTACAGGAAATTCGAAATTACGCAAAATGAACATTAGAAAATCTGATAATTTCAAACAAATGGAAATATGACAGAGATTGGGAAAAATAACTTCATAAGAAATTTTCCAATTTTTTATTTGTTTACTCATTCTCATTTTCCATTATTCGTACTGAAATGTCTGGAATGGGAGCATAAATCTGATGCCACCCAACAGCATGAACGAACTCGAGGCTTGGGGAGTTTCAAATTGATCTTTAGTTTTTGAGGGTTCTTTATATGAAGCCGAAACATCTTCAAAACTATTTCATAAATGACAACAAATTTTGTATTGTACTTTGGCCTCGGATAGGGTAAAGGACTCGAAACTTGAAAAACGCAATTTTTGTGGCGTCTTATTACAACTACAATATTGAAGAAAGGTTTTTTCCTTAAAGATATCTGTTTCAGGACTGATCATGAAAGAAGATCCCGTTCAATGTTTAAAATATATGAGTAATTTTCGTATACTTTTGTGCGAAATATCGGCAATAACATTTTTTAAAATTTTTTTAAGCCTATAAGATCCCTTGAGGACTAAACCCTCCCACAGAAGCGGGGATGTGAGTTGGTACTGTGGCGTCTTTGCCGGGGCAATAAATCACAGACGTGAAAGGTTTGTATATTATTAAGTATTTATTTGAACAAATGCTCTTACACCTGAATACTATGTACAATAATTACAATAAACAATATTGACTCGCTACTAGAAGGAATGTTTCTTGGTTACCACCACCTCTGGCCTGATAATTAGATATCATATTCGGTGTGATGCACCAGTAGCCTACGTGAGCATAAGAGCGAGTATGACGCACCTCCTCCCGACGTCTCGACGTAGCACGCCGGCTTCAGTTCCCTGCCTCAGTAGCCTATGCATTGAAATGCAGCGCCGCGCACAACCCACACGACTTCCTACCGACGCGCCCAAAAATCAGAAGAAGAAATTTAGGTCTGGGGTCCGTTTATATACCTTCTGGGCCGGCTGACGGAACTGCGTCATCTCGCTGTTTCCGCCGCTTACGGGGTTCCCAAGTTTGCTCCTTAGGTTTGCCATTGTTCAGCCCAGCGTCTCTTCCGCCAGCGCTGTCCATGAGCATGAAATGCACGTGGCTGATATTTGGTACGTTTGTACAAGGCAACTGATATAACCCCACAGTACACCCATAGGTTAATAACATAGAATGCTCACATAACAGATTGTTGATCATTATCGATCTGAAATACCAGTATATAATATATATTAACTTTGTGTTGTGTTAACAAAAATATCCAAATTTTTGCACATTTACTTTACCATTTATTTTCTTCCAAACTTGTCTGTATTTGCTACTTGAGACCACTTTACACCACTTCTTTCTTGAACACATCAGACCATCTTTTCTACTCGTATTATCGTCCTTGTTTACGCATTATTTAGGATCCCAAAACGTAGCACAGTGTGACCACTTGGTAGGATCTTGACGTGCAACATGTCCACCGCAGAACCAATTGAGTTCATGGTCACTATCTGCAATGTCTTGCATTTTTGTTCTCTTTCTGACTTTCTCGCATCTAATTTTATCTCTTCGTGTCATATGAAGAATTGTCATCTCCAAATGTCTCATCTTATTGGCATGGACTCCTGTGCCTTTCCTAGAGAGCACATTTGAGAGCCATATGTTAATACTGGTGTGATACAGGAATCTATAATGGATTTTATATTGTCATGCTGACTTTTCTGTCTAATAGCATGCAGGAGATACTCCAGAACTTTTCTAACCTAAGGATATTATTTTTGTTTTTTTCCTCAAAATATATTAATTGTCCCAAGAATTGATATTCATGAGAGTGTTCAATTTTTTGATTGGCTACAAGTACAGACATTCGATTGTCGTTCGACATAAATTTTGTTTTCGATAAGTTGATTTCAATACCAACTTAAGAATAATCATCTCGCAGAGGTAACAAACACTACACTGTAATGGACCACACAGGCACAATTATTCGTGTAATGCGCCGCTGTGAGTCACAATATCATAGAGCGGGGATTGCAATCACACTTAAGGTGCGACGGTCGTGTGCAGACACCAGGATGCATGCGCTGAATTTATTTAGGAGGGCGTCAAGCGTATGCTTTACCTGTGATCTGGGCACCGGCATTCAGACATCATCAGGGGTGGGTCGAAGGATTGCATTTGCTTACTGGCTATAAATAATACATTGTTTTGTGTGATCACCCGACCAAACTGACGGGGACGCATTTATTGCTATAGAAAATTGTCTCTTTTACATTACTATTCCTTCTAGTGCTTTGCTCTGGCTATTGACTAACTTGGACGTGAACACTTACAGAAATGCTTGAAATGATGACTCAAATTCTGCTACCTCACTCCGAAAGGATTACACGTCCAAATATTGGCCGTCGGCAGCATATGATCCGTTGAAGTACTACGGAAGTCTCCTGTAGTCGACAGGAACACGACGCCAGGCTAAGCGGGAGATCGTCCACAATCGTCCGCGGAATTGAAGCGTCAGTTTTTTGATGCGCGGGTCTCAGATCGTCATACGTCGCCTGGGCAGCTTATTATCATTGGCAGCCGAATAATTGTGCTGCACACCCTCTAGTGTAATTTATGGGTGTTACTTCTACTGTCCTAGCCCGGCACCCGGAATAAATTCCGATGCTGAGATAATGGCTGGTAGGATCTAGATACTAGCGATCATTTTCGTTTGGCTGTAGTCGCCGTTGAACACGAAGAACTCTCATTAATAGTCGACAGCTCGCTCCAACAGTCGTTCTCCAATTCTCAATCTTTCTAGCGCCGTTTGCTCACCCGATTCCCGTCCCCAACCCTCTCGCAAAATGCCCGTCCTATCACGTGCTTAGCGCGAAGCTTTCCATAGGCAAGTCTTTTGCGGAGGATTTATTGTCACGTAAGAATTCCTGGTGGATTACTCTCGCCTCTTAATGTGAGAGTTACGGTAGTCAGTCACCTACTGATACACACAAAGATGGAAGGGTGCGTTTCGGGGGCGGTCGCTCGCTGGGGATTACTGGGTTAGTGGCGCACACGCAGCAGCGCGCGTCGAATTGTGATAACAGCGCTCTTGGCCTCGAAATATGTTAATAGAGAGTGACGCAAGGGTAGCGCTGTGCGATGAGTCTACGACTCATTGCAATTCATCTGCAAATCGTAATTTGTCATTCACTGTCCGTTAATATTTATGCCGTCTTTTTGAGACCTTGCTAGCTGTCTGAATACATGTTCTAGTAGGCATGTGAATAGTTTTAGCGATAAAGGATATCCTAGTCTGATATCTAATATTATCTCAAATGCCTTCCCTTCTTCGTCAGTTCTTATTTTTGCAGTACTATTTTAATATTGTATTGGGACGGTCGCACATCGTGGATGACGACACGAGCCGTATATTTATTTTATTTAATTAAGAACCGCGCCGCCGTTAAGAGCAGCCGGAAATGCCACTTCCTGCTGAACCGGGTTGAGCCGCTTAGCGAGCCTAGGGAAACGAGGAAGATGCGCCTCCTTTGTTCAGCCGAGAATACCGGATGTACCACTTATGACGTATGGGGAAGCAGGCCACCCTCACACCCCTTCACCGAGCAACGGAATTACCCGCGCCTATTTCCGGGAATTTTGGTGACGTAGGTTACTTCGGGGGAGGTTGCTGGGGGCGGCTTCGCCGCTGACGCCGTGATAGGCGGAAGGGTTACGAGTGGCGCGACATCCAATAGAAATAGATAATGCGGGGGAGATTCACGTGGTACGCGAGCCTTCCTGAGGGACCGCGGATATGAGGACGGATCACTTCACTTGTATCAGAGGCAGCGAGGAGGAGACTTGTATCAGAGGTAGCGAGGAGGAGACTTGCATCAGAGGCAGTAGCGAGGCCACTTAGTTGGTGCCTGGCCGCCCGAATGCCACGCCGCCTCGCCACATCGCAGCCCGACTCGTGGGACGACAGCCGGCCGATGGGACGGGACACTACTACTGAGTGCCTGACCAAAAGGGCCATGTCAGGACGAGCCGGGGACGTGAAAAATTATTTCGCTAAGCGAGCCGCCGCCCGCGCCGAGCACGCTGAGAAGCCGACGCCCGCCGCTGGCCTAATCCGGGGCCGCCGACGTGACTGTCAAGGGGCCGCCACAAAGAGTCCTGGGGCGAGCAACGCCGTAGCCGCCCACCTGTTGGGCGTTAGGACGCCCGAACGCTGCACCTGTGAGCTGGATCACGACCGCCCGGTAGGGCAAAGACACCGGAGCTGAAATGAAATCTGGCCATACCGGTCGTTTATAAGTTAAGATTAGATTTAAGTTAGTTATAAGTTTATTTTTGTCACTGGGCTTCACCCACACACCATATCAAGTGATTAAAGTAGTTTATGAAAATGCTGGAGTCTTTATCTCACGTAGTTAGGCAAGCATGCATGTCTCCCTCTAGGGAGCCGACGAAGCAGCTGAATCATCGAAGGAATCAGGTAATCGGGTTAGTCGGTGGTTACAATATATTCTCTGCAAAATTCTTATGTACTTTTTTGACACACCTTGTTTAATAAGTGAATTGAATAGCGCTGAATTTTCTACACAATCAAATGCATTTATAAAATAAAAAAGGCTATATAGATTTTTAAATTGAACTCTCTTATTTTTTCAGTGATCTGGTTTCGTGTCTGTAAATGATCTATTGTATTAAAACCGGATCGGAATCCAACCTGTTTGTTTGGTTGTTGATCGCCAAGCGTCCTGGTTATTTGTCTGGTTATTATTTTCGAGATTATATAGTTTGGACATTAGACTGATAGGTTGATAATTTTTTAAGTCATTTTTGTGCTCTGCTTGTGTATGAGGGAAATAGTGATTTTTTAAGCATTGCTTTGGAGTCACTTGCCTGCAGTTTTTCATTAAATAATTTTGTTATTTCTATTATCGCTTCTACTAGGCAGTGTATAAGGAATTCGTTCAACATTCCATCGTCTCCTGATGAGCGTTATGTTTTTAGCTCTAAGCTAGAGCATCTTACTTCACTTTGAATAGGCAGTACTCCATCTGGATCCTTGTTGCGGTTTCTTTCAGTATAATCAGATTGAGGTTGGTCTTGTTTGGTGTCATAGAGTTCTCTGAAATGTTATGTTGCTAAGTCAGAGATTCTCTTTTTACAATGTTTAGTTTTCCTTGCCGACTTCGAGTTTAGCGTTATAGTATTTACCGACTGTGATTTGTATACCATTAGAGTGTTCCTTATATATCGTTTCTCCAACCTGTCTAGATTTTTATATTTAGCAGACGATATTGACCATGTATTCTGTTTTTTTTTTTAATTTTGTCCCAATAATTTAGTAATTTCATGGTGGAGTCGCTTAATTCGTTTCTTTTTATATTCTTTCTTAATATAGCTGGCTCTTTTCCTGAGGTTTGTAAGCATTGCTCAAAATATCATATTTATTTTGATTTTTTTGTTTCAGGAATATGAGAGTCTAAAGCGTTGTTATGTATCATTTTGTTTAATTCGGTACTAAGTAGTTGTTTCAATTGTTGTTTCAATTTTACTTTATCTATTTCATAGGTAATTATTTCTTTCTTTTTTGAAACCGTTTCTTTCTTCCTTCTAGTCGCATCTCTGAGTAAACCATCCTAAGATCTGAAGAGAAATTTATATTTTCTATTCCTGTATCCACAATACTTTTTATTTGAGTATATATGAGTATTTTATTATGACTATAAAGTCAATCTCGTTCCTTGTGTTCCTGTCTGCGAAGTGCCAAGTCCATCTATCATCTTTCCTCCATCTAAAAAATGTTTTTGCAATTTTCAGCCTTTGATCCGCAGTAAATTGAATTAACCATTCTCCTTTTCGTTCCGTTTACCATATCCATGAAGTTCCGTTACCTCTTCTTCATTAATTCTTTCATTCATAAATTTGCGTTAAAATCTCCGATAACAAAGTTTATTTGTGTGTTAAATTGATTAATCGTGTCATTTCGTAAATTGTAGAAATGTTCTAATTCTTCTTCTGTGCATGTGATTGGTGGTGCGTTCTTTCCGTACTATCCGTACTTTCTAATTTCGCACATGCCGATTACACCGTATTTTGGATTTCTTAATTTTGCTTCCATTTCCGCTTCTATTTCTCTCTCTTCTGACAAAAGTAATCTGACATTAAATGTTTACATTTTAATGATAAGCGTTTTCTCTTATGTGTTTTAATGATGTGTGTTTATTATTCTAGCATGGTTTAATCTCATGTGTTCCTTCTTTCTGTTTAATAAAATTTGTCCTCTATTGTGAAATGCATTTTTTGAAGTGGTTTTTCCGTGTTGATTTCATGATTTGTTTTCCTCAGACAGTTGTTAGTTCGATGTTTTTGACCATTTAGAGAGAGGAATTCGCTGTTGATTGTGCGCCTTCGCTGCTCGCCTGTGATCCCCAGTTTTCCCGCTTCCGTTGACTTTGAACTTTTATATTTCGTAATTTCCCTACTGACTTTTCTTTCTCTCATACTTCTGTATCCCGTTATATTAATGCTGCTAGAATTTATCTTGCCTGTCTCGTGAAATCGTTGTCAATAAATACTTGGTAGGTTTTAGTTGTTTTTTCATAGCTTCTATTTTTCCTTCAAAAGAACTCATTTTATTAGTCCACGGGCCTGTCTGTTTTCTCCCGCATAATATGTTTGAACAAAGGGGACTGAACGCCTACTTTTTGTAGCATTTTTATGCGCATTGTTTTGTATTTATTAAGCTATGGTTCTTAATTTTTATACTTTTGGTCATTGTGTTATTTCTCTCTTGTTTAATGCCTCTGAATAATTCTTCCTCTATTTTGTTTAGTCTGTATTCCAATACTTTTTCAATTTCCGTTAGTTTATTTTCTTAGAGTTTAATTTTGTTTACAATATCTTTATTTTTGGAGATACGTTCTTAAATGAATTGTACTAAACTGACTCTTAAGATGTTAATTTTTTTCATAGTTGTTACTTGGAAAATTCGTTTTGACTTTTAATTTCTGTTTTCTTTCTTGGTTTTTTCCTTAATTTTCATTTTTTGTTTCGTTTCATTTATTGTTTTTAAAATTTGAATTAGTGACATCACTATGGTGACATTCAAGCTCTCGATTGGATGAAACCGTCAACAGCTGATACCTGCCAGGGGCAGAGTTTTAAAAATTGCAGTATGTTGTTATGTCTTGTCTTCGTTACGTTATTAACTTTATCTTCCATATTCAACTTCAAACCCTATCGGATTTTTATTGCTCGTGATCAGATTACGAAAATTCTGGGGATTGTGACGATCATTGGTATTAAGCATAGAATGCAGTATGTCTCGTGTTTTCAGCTCTCACTCTTAGAATGGGTTTATGCTGTAGTAATGAGTTCAATAACAGTCTTTGCAGTCGAGTGATTTGTTTCAATCCTTTGTGTAAGTTTCGGTTCTTGCCGTCAGATTGGGTCCTTGTTTACGTTATAAACGTGTGCCTGTCATTCGCTGTCTCCGAAGGCCGTCATTACATCTAGTTAAGATAACCTATTCCTTCACTCTGCAGGTTTCCGCAACAATGCCTTTACTTACAGTAGCAATGGAGGTTGTGCCGAATAGAGTCCTACTTTTCTTTTCTGTATTGAGCTTTTATAACTTCAGTTACTCGAATATTAACACATACGTTATAATGAAGCTGTCATAACTAACCATTCACGCTTACGAACAACTTACTTTTTTCTAACAATGCTTTATCTTAAATACCACACCAATTTTTTTCTTTAAAATTTCCTCAAGGATACAAGAAGGGACGCTTAAAGAAATGATACGGGTTCGCATTTTTTCAAAAATTACCCGAATTTTTGGAAATTTCAAAGCGTCTCCTATATTTTAAGAGTGTTTCAGGACCTATTACGGCTCTAACACAAGATACATTTATAAATGAGGTATCTAAAGAAAGCGGATATCACGAAACCGTGAGGAATTACACTTTGATTTAAAAAATATGACGTTTTTTTTAAAAAAATGCATATAAATATTTATATCAAATGCAACCCGCAGCACTCATCAATATCATTAAACAAAACCTAAAACAAAGCGTTCTAGGGCTTTAAAAAGCAAAATTTTGAGACCATAGTTATCAAAAAAACTTTTTTCACACCAAAATATATAGGATGAGATATTCTTGGATATTCTATTAAATTTTTACTGCTTCGGCTCTTATCGATACTACCAATGCCACTTTGAATTTGACCCTTGATGATGGTGGCCATTTTTGTGACGTCACACTTAGAAAACCGATTATATCTTATACTTTTTATGCCTCCTGTGTACACTGTGGTTTGCGCATACTCACGATGATCATTACATAATTATTAATTCAAAATTTGCTCTCACAGCAGCAACTAAAAGTATTATTAATAGTTGCTTGCTACCAATGAATATGGCTTCTTATGCAAGTAGTGAAAACATTCATTTAACGTTTTGCAGAGGACTAGAAGTGCTGTATAAGTAATTGTGGAGGGATGTGGGCGTACAGTGAAGAGAATAGACGTCTCTTGTTTGGTATGTGTTTAACCTGTACCGGTATTTGTCATCAGTTTCGGTGTAACTTTCAAGTCAGTTTCGTGTTCAGTCACGTAGCTTTCTCAAAGAGTAAAACGCCTTTAAAATACTTTTGTGACTATCGCGAAAAGCCAAGAGCAAACTGTCAAAGAGTATTGAATAATTACTTCAAATATTTTTAAGGGAGTATTGAAAATTGTTCCAAGAAATCTTTCGATAATATTGAATACATCTTTAATGAAAATTTATTTTCCCTTGTCAATGTATTGTTTTTTATTTTTATTTGATATTGTATTAATACAAGAGAAGTTACTTTTATACATTTCTAAACAAAAAAATACGTTTCGTTACCACATCTCCCTCTTAGAATGGAAACACAAGAATAGGGAAGAGTGTGGAGTTTAACATGCGAGAGTTCTCGCACGGGTACGCGGAGGTAGTAGGGGAAACCTTGTGCTATCGCACAACACAAAGAACAAACTTTTTAAATTAACAACAGTAAAATAGATTGAAATAAATGAACAACAAAAATTAAATAACGCGGGTCTACAATACTAAGTTAAGTAATTTAAAATAGCAACTATATTTAAATTTATAGAAATAATAGCGGATGTCATTCGACTACAGCCAACCTTTACAATCCAGAGACACGATTTAAATGTTGGCGGTATCTGGACGTCAGTACATCAATGCTCAATTGTAAACTCATATTGTATATAACACATCGTTTGATATTAAACTTAAGGTGTCGGTTCACTAAGATATTCAATACGTAAACATCGTTTGAACAACAGTCCGGTTTGAACACTTTTAGCGGAGTGAAGTCTAAGCGTACAGAATTTTTTCAAATGGTAACAAATGGTATTTACTACTCAAAGGTGAAAATATTAATATAAATTATTTTTGGCTCGGAATTGCTTTTCTTGCGGTACGAAGAACGCAGAAAAAAAATCCAATACTTTTTAGTATGCAAGTAAGTTTTCAACTTCGTGCTCAGCAAGCAGGCACCCTGCCCCTCAAAATCTCCTTTTATTTCTCTTAATAAATCCAGGAAAATTAAGAAAAATTGCAAAGAGTATGGTTGTACTTGCCCGATCCTATGAATTCGCATGGAAAACTTCACTTAACTCTCTCAAGAGTAAAAATCTTTTCTAAAATTTTTGTCACTGTGATGGAAAGTGAAAAGCTGTCAAGGAACTTCAAATGTTTTTAAAGACGTATGAGTTGTTCGAAGAACATATCTCTATAAAACAGAATGAACCTTTATTGGAAATTTGTTTCCAACGTCAATTGCATTGTTTTTATTTTTGTTTGGTTTTGTGTAAGTATGAAGTTTTCATCACATTTCATTAACAACTTTCCATCTTAATAGAAAGTATATTGAAATGGATAAGGAAACCCGGGGAATGCCATGCGAGTGTTCTCGCACGAATACGCAATTTTATACATAATGCAAGAAAGCATGTGCCAATGTGGCACCACTAGATTAAATCATGCCGCAGTGACTGGGAATTCCAAGTACGACAGTGCCCTTGCCCTTGATACCCAGTTCTGCTTTTTTTATTTTTATTTTTTATTATTTCATTTTTGGTAGAAATTACATTGTTCAGTTTACATATTAACTATGCAAATGATAGATGGTCTTAACCTAACTTATACTAACTTCCACTAACTTAAAATTATACATTACAATTTTATAAAACAATATACTGGGAAAGGAAGCAGGAAGCACCTCAGATTAGTATTATTCCAAGTTTGCGAATATTTTATAAAATGAATGGAAGGGATATCTTTTGTTAATTCTCGTTTGATAATTGGGAGCTTTGCCTAGTTTATAGAAGGATGTTGCTTGAATTAGGAGAAGGTTAGTGTAAAAGTTGTGTGCTAGATAGGCTCTTTGGTTTTTTATTGTTATTATATTTAAATCATTGTGTAATTGATTGTTGCTAATTTACCATGGTGCTTTTGTAGTTAATCTTAAAAATCTATATTAGATAACTTGTATTTTATTGAGGTTGGAATTAGCAGCATTGGTCCAGATGGGACAAGCATAGAGTAATGTCGGCCGGATTATTGTTTTGTAGAGTAATAAAGCATTGGATTTGGAGAGTTGACTGTATTTATTCAGTAAGGGTTGGAGTTGAATTAGTTTAGTTTTGGCTTGCTGAGTTTTTACCTCCATATGTTGCTTCCAGTTGATCCGGGTATCGAAGTTTAAGCCCAAATATTTAATTGTTTTATTAATTGGTGTCCAATTGATGATGTCGTTATTTATGAATAATAGAAGAGGGTGTGTAAAAGGTTTTAATGTGAATATTTTTGCTACAGATTTGGTTGGGTTCAACTTTATTTTTCAGACATTAGCCCAATTTGCTAGTAAATTTAGGTGATTCTAAAGCTGTGTTTGAAGAGTTGTTAAAGAGTTCCCTGAGATATACAGTGCAGTGTCATCGGAAAATTGAGCGGTGTTTATATGTGCTGAAGTAGAAATATCTGCTGTGTATAAATTGAACAATGTGGGGGAAAGTGGTGAACCTTGGGGAACCCCAGCAGAAATTTTAATTGGGTTGGAACAGTGGCCTTCGACTGAAACTGAAAATGTTCTATTTTTTATATAGCTAAGGATAACAATTACTAGATATTTAGGTGTACCTATTGAAATTAATTCAAAATAGAGAGCTGGATGCCATATTCTGTCAAATGCTTGCGAAATGTCTACGAATGCAGGTATAGTATGTTGTCCCTTTTGAAATGCAGTGTGAATGTGTTCCGTAAGCCTTAGTAGTTGATGAGTAGGTGATAGAGTATTGTGACTTGAATCCAAACTGGTGCTGTGGAATACTGTTTGTTTTCTTGATATGTTTGTTCAATCTGATTTGAATTTTAATTTCTCTAAGATTTTTGACATTATAGGTAGCAGGTTGACAGGTCTGTAATTCTCGGCTTTTGAGTGATTCTTGCTTGGTTTTGCTATTGGGTGAATGACTGTGTGTTTCCATGTTTGAGAAAAATATCTTGTTCTCATTAGAGAGTTGTAAAAGTTATTAAGAAAGCAATGGCTTTCTCTAGTAGATTTTTTTAGAATGATTGTGTTGATCTGATCGTGGCCTGGTGCTTTTTTACTTGGCATATCCTTTATTATTTTTATTATTTTATTAGGGGAGATAAATTGTATTTGGTGGGGAACATCATATAGGGTAGCATTGAACATTGTCATTATTTCGTCGTGTTTCCGTTCTTTGGGGATGTTACTGGGGGTGAAAGTGTCAACAAAGTGTGAGGCCAGTACTTCAGCTTTTTCCATTGGGGAGTATTTTTTACAATCACTAGTTGCTAATGGGGGAATGCTTGTTTCTTAGTAAACTGCCATAGAGAGTTGTTTTTAGTATTTAAGCTACTGATATATGAATTGTATTGTTCTTGTTTATATCTGATTAGAACCTTTTTACAAACATTATTTAGCAGATTGTTCTTTTTTTAAAGAAGGAATTCTTAGGGAATTCCAAAGTCTTCTTGTTTTATTTTTTATTCGGATTGTTAATTATATTAGTTGGGAGCGGTTTGTGC
This sequence comes from Gryllus bimaculatus, assembly GCA_017312745.1. Taxonomy (NCBI): domain Eukaryota; kingdom Metazoa; phylum Arthropoda; class Insecta; order Orthoptera; family Gryllidae; genus Gryllus; species Gryllus bimaculatus. The sequence continues at coordinate 3,870,426 of BOPP01000119.1, read as the reverse complement.
ATTATTTGGTTAGCATATAAGCTTTTTTCAATAGGACCGTTGCTTATATTACTAATTATTATATATTTGAGGGTCATGATGGATTGGGTAATTTCTTGGGGAGAGTTCAGGTTGTGAAATAGAGGTATGGATTTATTTATGGAACCCTAAAAGTACATCCAGTTAATGTGATAAGTATTGAAAGTGGGTGGGGGGGTTGAGGGAGGCTTTCTACGCGAGTTGATATTATTACTGGTATGTGGTCTGATTCTAGTTCATGATACGTTGTAGAAATGAATTGAGTTTAATATTTGTGACTGCTATGTCAAGTATGTCTGGACTTTTGTTTGGATCATATGGGAAGTAAGTGGGTTTAGTTGGTGATAATATGTTGATATTCACATTCCTTTTTATGTTGTATAAGTACTTACCAGCGGGATAAGTAGTCCGACATTCCCATGAAAAGTGTTTAGAGTTTAGATCACCTGCAATAATGAATGGGTTTGGTAGTTGTAATAATGTGTAGATGTTATTATTGATTTTTATATTTGGAGGTTTATAAGCAGTTACTATTGTTATTGTCCTGTTATTATTATACTTTAAATTTATTGCTGCTGTTTCGAGTTCGGGCGTGTGTGGTAGTGTAATCTGGTGATGTGGTATACTGCATTTTATTAGTATTAATACTCCTCCACCTTTCGAGGTTTGTCTGTCTGTTTTGATTGTTGTGTATCCATGTATAAAGAATGAGGTTTCTTGGTTGAGATGTGTTTCTGTGATGCATGCTATATCAATTCTGTTAGCATGTAGGAAGTGTTGCAATTCGGCTTTTTTGTTGATAATGCCATTGGCATTCCAATTTAATATAATTATATCGCTTTAGTGATCCATAACTGTTGCTAAATGTCATAGCAATTGATTGTTGCATATTCTTTATAATTGTTGGAATTAATGAATTTATAAAATTAGTTATGTATTTAGTTATAAACTGAGTGATGTTTTGTATGAATGAGTTACCAATATTGAAATTGTTGTAGTTTCTTCTGTTTGTCTGTTGGTTGTTATATTGTTGGTGGATGATATTCGTTGCGTGTAAGAAATTAGGTATGTTGTTGGTTGGAGGTAGAGTTGGAAAGTTTGTTGTATTGAACTGTGGGGAAATAGGATTGTTTTTAAGTCTGTCATTTGGATTATTTCTTTTACTTTCTAAAATTTTTCGGTGATATGGACATTCTACTGATCTGAGGTCAGCCCTATGCTTCCAGAGACAATGTTTACATGTAGGAGTGGAGTTCTTTTGTTCAGTTTTCTGATAGGTGATCACTTGCACAAAACACTCATGAAATTGAATTATTGCAATTGTTTTTGCTGTGTCCAAAGTCTAAACACCAGTAACATTGTAGGGGGCCTTCGGTTTTCTTTCTTCTTTCTGGTTTCACAATGGTATTGCCTATATGTTTTATTTCTAACACATCCTCGATTTTGTGAGTTCCATCAAAGTCTACTGCCACTACTGAAATGGGGGAATTGTTTTTATACAGTCGTGTAACTTTTATAGCAGAATTGAATTTGTTGTTGATTTCGGCAAATATTTCATTTTCTGAGATTAAAGGATTAATATTCTTGATCACTATGGAGTATTGCTTACTAATTTTATCGGAATACGTGTGAAATTGTTTTTTGGTGGCCACGAAATATTTAACTGCTTTTCGGAAATCGGTCACTGATTGGAATTGGATTCGAATCTTTTGATTTTAGAATTCTGTAGTGAAGTTGGATGACACATTAAATTTTATTTCATTTGCGAGAGAAACTTGATTTTCCAAATTAGTAACAAAAATTGGTGGGATTTTATTTTCGCCACTTAGATCATCTGGGGTTTCTTCGTTTAACCAACTAAATCTGTTTTTGATTTCTACATTGTATTAACTTTGTAGGTTCGACCCTGCCAGGGGCTGACTGTCTGTGGTTACATGTTTAAGGTCTCTGTTATTCCTGTCGATAACAGGCTCGCTTTCCTTGCGACATTACCTTGTTATGATACGGTTGGGCTAAAGCATCTCACTGTTGTGAATGCATTCGTTTCTCGGGCTGGCCTGATGATCCGGCCCCGAATTGGATGTTAGATAGATAGATAGATAGATTTATTAAAGTTCGCTTTGAGCTAATGCTCGGTGGCAACATTTGATTAACAATTAAAATTAGAATTACTAAACATTTTAAACAATTTACAATTGGTTTACTATTTAGGAATTAGGGGGTCGATTAATAGGTTCAATTTATTTCTAACTAAACTCTAAATTCACCTTCTAGTAACATAAACATTTTCCTACCACTACACAACCACTACACTACACTGCAACATGCCACTCCCCTGTCACTACCCTTACCACTCCCTTTCCCCCACTACAACTTCACTAACACTCACATCACTTCACTGCTTATAAAGGCCTTGGACGATAATAATTATGACTATATTAATAATAAATTATAATAATAATAACAAATAATAATAAACAATAATATAATAATAAGAATAATAATATAATAATAATTAATTAATCAATAATAATAATAATAATATAATAATAAATAATAATAATAATAAAGATAATTGTCTCAGTCAGTATTTTCGAGATGCTCTAGATGAATGAAGCATATTTTTAATTGGTACATTGGAAGGAAAAGAGCCTCTAGTGCTTCTGCAGGTAGTTTTATTCCAATCTACTATAGTGCGATTCCACAAAGGAGAACTTGCTAACATCAAGTTCTTTGCTTTCTACATGTATTTTCCAAGGATGGTCTCTTTCTGCTTTATTAATCTGATTTTCTGTAATCTTTTTACCGATATCTGCCCATTGCTGTGTTCCCTCTGGTATGTCTTAATTACATTACGCATTAACGCCCGGCCCGGTTTCCCCTTCTCTTTGATAAGGGACTCCCCATTTCTTTCTCGTTTCGGTTCACCAACGCACCAGTGATTTACCAAAACTTTGAGGCCCGTTTTGAATTTATCTAACGGCTTTTCGATTTGCCCTTTGTCTGTACGGCGTTTCCCAGCATGCCGTCCGATTCTTAATATTGGGCCGTACAAGGTGTAGTATTATCTAGGATCGGGGCATTTGGACTACTTTTTTTTTAGAATCGCATTACAAAGAGTGGCAGCGGCTTCTCCAGGATTTTAACCGTATTGTTAATATGATCCCGGACCAAAACTAGTCGCTTCGCAGGACCAAAACCAAAATACTTTACAGTTTTTTACCACGTGTGTATTAAACGTTTAGTTCTTTAATTTCATAAAACTGGAGCGTATGTTCGAGGCGGGACCTGGTAAAGGCAAAATGAATTTTAACCCTCTTTTCCGGATTTATTGCCATCTTATTTCTACACGCCCAGTTCCTAAACAGTTTAAGATCGCCTCTTGTAAAACATTTTTGTCCACAGACGAGGGGCAATACTTCCTATATATTAATGCAATCGTCGGCGAAAAAGTCTAACTTTATTTTAAATTCCAAGTTGCCAATGTCATTAATAAAACGCTTAAAGAATAGAAAAGGCCCTAACACACTTCCCCCCTGGGGGGACCCCCCGAGGTTACATCGCTTTCGATGGAATATTTGTCTCCTATTCTGACTGTTTGAGTTGCCGCCCCGTAAGAAATTCTTTTATTTCCACAGGGAATTATTTTCGATGACTATTTTTCCCGTTTCTGGACAAATTTGGCAATATAAAAGGCTGTAGGAAACAAAGATCAAATGTCTAGAAAAATTCTAATATTATTGCGTCGACCCTACTCCCTTCGTCTATTGAATCTGCTATGGTCCAGACAAGAAAGCAATTGTCTGGCGTCGCAACGGGATACCCAGGACGAAAACCGTTGTTGATTTGAAAAGGCAATCAGTTTATCCAAAACTCGTTCTAATAATTACTTCCGCGGATTTATGTGTTCCATCTGTTTGCCATACCGGACTGATTGTTTCAACTTTATAAGGCCTGTAATGGTTAACAAATTCCTTCTATCTCCTCCCTTTTAATCGGCACTACGGGACGGCCTCTTTCCATTTTGAGGAAAATCATGCTATTATTACAGTAACCCTCCATTAACCGCGGCAAGGTACGGAATCATGGCTTCCCTCCCAGTTTTAGTATTTTCTCCTGTATGTTCCATCGGAGGGACCTACTGATTTATTCTCCTAATTTTTTAAATTTCTTTTCTAATTTAATTCTCCATCGATTCGGGAAAGGTTTCTATTACGGGTGTGGTTTCAACTTATAGGGTTGTCCTTTCGGCTTGAAACAGATGAATTAATTTGTCTGTTAAACAAGCCGTCTTTTCACTGTCATCTGTAAGTAACAAACCATCTGCTCCGGCCAGGTCCGCCGAAAACTTTCTTGTTCCCTTTTCTATGTCTCACATACTTGAAGAAATTTTTGCCAACAGGTCATCGGTCCACGTTAGAATTGATTTCAGGTTAATTTTCCTGGGGTCTGCTAAACTTTAAGCTATAGTCTTTAGATTAATTGTAGAAAATTATTTTTTTATGATTCTTATTTATATACGTTTACTAACTATCGCGTTCCTAACCTGCATTTTCAGGTTCTCGCCTCCACTTCTTTGTAAGTTACCACCAGGGATCCGAATGGGCCAACCGTTAGTTTTCCTGGTAGGGCAAAAGAATTTTGCTAAGAATTCAAAAATAACGTTCTTAAAATTTGGACCAGATCTGTTTCCTTACTGTACATTCCTCTAGACAAGCTTCAAACCGGAAAATTGCTTTTCAAGTGTAATTGCCATGTTTGTTGACGTTTTGTTCGAGAAAAACTAAAATATTCTTCTTTCTTTAACCAAAGGGATCATTTCGTTACCCTCTCTGCAACCCATTTTTAGAGGATCCTTTGTGATCGCTAAATTCCAGAAGGAGAATTTACCTCAACAGGGCAGGAATTGTTCTTACCCGAATGGTTATAATAGAAAACGTTTCCCAGTACAAGCATTATCGCGGTTCGGTTTGGGTTCCCACTACCTGTGTTAAGCCATTTTTCCCAGACCAGTTCGTTAGTGAAAGCTAGAGCAGCCGCCTTTCAGCCCCAAACAAATTCCCCCTCCCAGCTAAACAATGCGGTAAATTTAAGGGTCTTCCTCCAATTAATGACGTTTTGCCACTTTTCTGATTACACGGGTTCTTTCTATTAAGTCTTTTGTAACGATTCGTCCGTCCTCTGTGATCTATACGCCTATAATTTTTTCCCACTGATTTTTTGGATTTTTCATATCCTCGAATGTTCAAACCTATGATTTTCAAAATTTGTCGTCAAAAATTCATTTGCCTCTTTACTGGCTTCGAAGTTGTCTTTATTACATCCCCCCCAAAAAAACTCCCCCCCAATGCGAATTCTACTCTATCGGCGCCTGAATTATTAAAAAAATGTGGTCTGAATATTTCGCATTTAATATTTCCGCATTGACCATGACTCCGTACCTATCACGAACATCTACATTTATACCGATTCTACCCATTTGCTTCCCAGAAATGAAACAAGGCCTTTATTGTTAAATACTCCTACCAATTAACCTGCAGAAAAACCAGAGACTCACCTCTGCGTAGTTCCTTATTTTCTTAATGCCGCCGGTTTTCTCTGCCCCCCGCGGGGTCAAATTTTTTCCGCCGTCGCTGTCGCGGGCGGATAAGTCGCCGTTCATTGATGCCGTCACCACGGACGGGCCGTCCTGCCCCCCGCCGCCACTGCGTCGTTTCGGGTCGGACACTTGCCGCTTCACCATTCCCTCGCCGCCGCCGGGTCGCCCGTCCCCTCGCCGCCGGTCACGCGGCTGCCGACCGCTTTGCCGTCGCGTCGCCCATTTTTCCCCGCGGCCGCCCGTCACCGCGCCCCGCCGACCGCTGCCGGGCCTCGTCCCGGCCGTTCCACTCGCGCCGTCACCCGCGCCGCGACCGCTGCCCCGCGGTCGCCGTCCTTCCCCCGCCGCCTTTCGTTTGCCGGACATTCCCGCCCACCCCATCACAAGGGACACGGACATTTCCTTGCGCCACCGCCGTGCGGGTCTCACGAGCCTGTCGCGGGGAGTTTCGGGTCTCCATACGCGAAGAAAGGAGGTCACCCAGCTTTGTGGACCCGGAGCGATTTAGGTGCAACCCGTCACAAACCAAAAAATCGCCGTTCCTGCAAAAGCCACGGAATTTGGTCCACAAAGAAACCACATTCCTTCTCTGCGCCACCCACTCATACATTCGGTGACTAACATCACCCGTCTTCCATGGGATTGCCACGGGACGCCTGAGAATGCCACTAAACATGATATATTAAGGCCTTAGGGAATTTCTCTTGTGCTTTTCACACGAGCTCACCCAATCCCCCATGAGACAAAGTTTTCAGGATTTCTTTCTCCTCAGGTCATTAGCTGCCAACATGTATAATACGGTGTCTGCGTTTCCAAGTCCCTATTCTCTACATACCTCCGCAGCTGGCCTCGGTTCGATTCCCGGGGGAAAAGCACACCAAACATTCCCAATGTGATTGTTGGGCATTGCCTACATGTCGCACCTATCGAAAGTCACCAATAACGAGAATGGGTTTTTTCTCGCAGTGGCGGCCTGTACAAATTGGCTGTTGCGGCGTCTTCCTTCCTGTTACAAGCTCGAAAGTTTCTCCTTCCGAGATGCGGTTTAACTCCTTCAAACTCCTGGATTTTGAAGAAGAGCAGCTTCCAGTTTCTCTTCCCAGTTGCGCACTTCTGCTTCTCTGCACTTACTGCAAAAACCACTTGGCCGTTTGTCCATGTTCTCCATTGTACCAACAAACTAGCATGTACCACGTCCACACCAATTCCACACTGTGCTTCCCGGATTTTGGGTTATTATTGCACCCACTTTGCACAAGGATTGCGAATTGCGCTTAACTTCAACTTTCAGGTTTCCTGGAATTAGGTTCGACGGCCTCCAATTAATAAAAAGAACTGCAAATCGTGTCGCACCCACAAACGCTGCTTGCTCCAGCGCCTGCCCCAAGGCCGGCTGCCCCGTTCCCGGTCAACGATGCCGAGGGGCTGGCGCTCCGCACGAGGGAAAAGCGCGGCAGGCCCACGCCCCGATGCGAGCCCGGATTTACTCCTGCAGTTTAGGCAAACCCATTGTCTCGCGTAAGGGAGCTCCGCCTAAAACCACCCGTCCGACTGCTACGCGACCGCGGACAAATGACGACCAGCGACCAGAATCAAATTTTACCCCGATCGGGACTCGAACCCGGTTTGCGCTGTGGAAAGTGGAACACGGCAAACCACGAGCACCAAGAAAGCACCAAGAGGGTTTGTTGCTTACAAGTGTTGACTTGAGGCGGTATTTCGGTGAATTCCATGCTGTCCGTGAGATTAACGTTGCCTTCGTCGGGAACCACTCTTCCGATTGATATAACGAATTTAGGGCTTCACTGACCACTCGCCCTGTGCTGGATAAAACGTTGTTGTTCATTCAACTACTAAAGCACTCGTAGCTAAATAATTATGACCACTGAACACTATTTCGAGCACAATGTTCCTTACGTTCGGTATGATGTTGAGTTGCACTTCCACACTGAACGGTTATAGCTGCTGTTTGCGGAGCGACTGCACAGGCCCTCAGCTAAAGCGAGAATGCCCAGTTCTTCCTGCTCACATTGTAAACGTTTCTTTTACAATTCTTGTGTAATGAGTAGGTTGTTCCAAGCACATGGAGACGAGTTCTATGGGAGCAGATATCACGGAGAGGTACTAAGAAAGACATTTCACAACTATTTTCTCCTCCGTTGATTCCAACAATTGACCTGGACATTCAAACCGTTTTCCCACTCTGATACACGTTAGCTGTCGAGGCATTCTGCAGAAGTTTATTTACATGCTTCTTTTGTATAAAAAGGATGGCATTCAGTTGATTAACGTATTATTCATTTAAATTGTTTTATTAATGACAAAATGTTATTTAAAAAAAATTCCTTTGCGACATGAGTCGTTTGAGAAATCTTCAGTAAGTGGAGCATATATATGCAGGAGTTGTCTACCATTTATCGTTTTCTTTAGAAAAACAAATATTGAGAAATTCGTCTCAAGAACATGATACATAACTCACAGAGGTGGTATTCTATATAGTTGTTATTTTTGTGACCTTTACAAGTATTGCAAATAAGGATGATATTGGCTAGTGGATGTCAGAGTTTGATTCTTCATAATTATTCTCCCTGTACTATAATATAGGAAGGAAAAGGTTTGAAATCATCTCAAAAATACGGTCTCAAAACTTCAGTGATGTTCGTGGATGAGAATCTTCTGAGCTGACAGTTTGCACACATCTCAGGATTAAGTTCTGGCAGTATTCCAAAGATTGTTACGATTTATGAAGGCGTCGTGAATGTGTAATCAATTTTTGCCCGAAAATCGGAATGTCTTTCTGGATGGATGAATGGATGGTTTGTCACATATAACTGTCAGATTACAATCTGTCTGGCTGCAACTTAGAATATACGCGTGGAGTAAGTTCTAGTTGCACTGTTCCGGAGATAACTAAGATATTTTAATTTTGGGGGTATTTAAGTAGCAGTCCTTGCGACATATACATTTTCTGGAAAATTGTTGCACTCTCTACTTTACGGCCTGTAGGAGGTATTTCTTAAGAAGAGAAAATTATGTCAGGCTGCTGGAAAAAGCGGCGAATGTTCGAAAAAAAACTCTTATTGCCGGTCCCTGGTAACGAAAAAGTGTATAAATCCCCATGCTAAATTTAGAAAAAAAAACTAGTGTTGCTGTTTTGCATCAAACATTAGTCCTAAATATTTAACTGCCGTTACTTTGGGAATACATTTTATTATTGAGTTTTGAATTTTAAGGGGGGGAGGGGTCGGTGGTCTTCGAAGTGTGAAGGTTTTTGCTTGAGATGTGTGGGAGTTTATTTTGATTCTCCACTGTTCAGACCAGGTGATATATGTTGTTAAGTCGTTCTGAAGGTTGTCGTAAGCACAGAGTATATACTCGTGGGCTGTGAATAAAGCGGTATCGTCAGCGAAGAGGGCGATTTCTGAGTCAGCTGGTTTTGGGATATCCATAAGTATATGCTGAAAAGTAAAGGTGATAGGCATGATACTTGAGGGACACCGGTTCTAGGTTGACATTGATTATAATAAGTAGAATTGATTCTTACAAGGAAATGGCGATCTGCTAGATATTCCTGCTGATATATCTGCTAGATATATCTGATGATATTCCTTGAAGGCTAGCAATTTTTATTTCATGTATTTCAAATATATTTTAAATAATTTCTAAAAGACTAATTTCTAAATGACGATGCTCTTAGCCCTCTCCCTGGTAACAATTAAGGATACGTAAGTCGATCCCATGGGTAGTGTATATATTGTAATTAAATTTCATGTTGATAGAGTGATTAGTTTATTTAAATAGATTCATATAAATGCAGAGAAAAACCACTATTGATTTGATGTGACATCCCTTTTACATCACATACAGAAACTTTCAATTTATTTATATTAATTTATTATATTATGTGAGTAGAATTTCTTCCAATGATTTGCAATAAACTTTTTGGAATTCTCAATAGTTTTCTGCGGCAAGAGATAATTGTGACAAATAAATGCCCCTGAACCAGGCTAGAATAAGCGCTCCTTCCCTCCGAATCACTTCGTTCGTACCCGACAGTTAACCACATCTGCCTCCTGGGTTATACAGAGAATTCGCACTTTTCTAAGAGTCATTAGCGTAAAAAGACAAAAGTTGAATTAGAAATTAGAAAAAAGACACAAGTTACATTTTACAAATCCAACAAGAGATGTGAAAACTGTTTGTAAGGTATAAATTCGAAAATTACAGACACTTTATTCATCTGGATTAATACTCGCATTATTTGCGATTAACATTTCTCAAATGGTTTTCAATAACGTTTCTGAAATTCTAAATTATTTCATGCGGCAACAGAGAATTCTCACAAATAATAATATCCGAGCAAGGTTCAAACAAGCAAAACTTCCCTCCGCAAAGCTGATCACATACGCGCCAATTAACCACCTCGACTATACAGATAGGACAAGGTATTAATGCTTCGATAATAGTAATAAGTGTATGGTGATTTCAATTCTAGCATTACGGAGCCGAGTAATTGAGAAAAAGGGGGGAGGTGTGAAATTAAAAGCGTGAGAGATATAAAAAATACATTGGTGTAAGTTTAAAAAGAATAGAGCAATATGGTGTTATAATCAACTTATAGAATGCATTCAGCACTCTATCGCGATCAAAAATTTAAAGAAAAAATTTGCAGTCGTTGTGGAGAAAATATTGTTTTTGTTATTTTTTAAAACTGCACATATTGCGCGCAATAATGCAGCGCGCAATAAAGCAACGCGCAAAGCCACACGTGTGGTTCATGTTGGTGGGCTCCGTGTGTAATTAACATACGTAAAGATTCACTGTCCAACCTCGAGCTGTTGCCAGTTACCGGTGCACCTTTCAAGTCTGTATAGTGTGGGTTATCTGCATCAGACCACTTGGACGTTGGGCAGGCTGTTCGCGGTTAGCACGATATATATATATATATATATATATATATATATATATATATATATATATATATATATATATACAGAGAGAGGGGGAGTGAGAGAGACCCAATCGGTCTGATTAAATAAGTCATTAATTAAGGCAGTAATTCAAAAGACGCGTGCAAAATCAAGCGACGCCGCGAACCGCGGTAACGACAAAGGAAGAACGTGTCTTCCGCACGTCCCAATCCAGGAGAGGCGAGAAGACCGTTAGTAGCGGGAAGAGGCAGGGGCGTGGTACTTGGCGGTCAAAACGAGGTAATGACTTCTGCGCAAGTCCGTAATGAGCCGATCTAAACGTGTGACTCATGCAATTAAAAAAGCTGGCAATGTAGGCGGTGTTTGTTTTTCGTTACGCGCAGGCTGCGTGCAGGCAGGTGTACTTTTTATACATTTTTTTCAGCATTTTGTTAGTATGTAGAATGTCATGCCTTTTAAGTAGGGTGAATTGTGTCGCGATATTTATTTGCTTTGCCTAAAACTTTATTTTCGGTATTTTGGATATTAAGAAAACTGGTGGTAGTCAAATACATTGCTAGGATTTTCGCCCTTCCAGCAGTGGAGGTATTTATAATTCATTTTGGAATCTTGTTGCATAATTGTAATTGATTATTTCATTTGTGAGCATTTACAGCATACAAAATAGTCTTAAAAATCCTGAAATCCATGTAGTGTAACCTCACCTCTACATGTGTCATTTTTTGTGTGCTATTTGTTTGATACTATTGTAATTATATTGTTTCTAACTGATCACTTCGTATGGTATTGGAGAAGTTTTGTCCATTGTATATCCGTATATCCATTATTTGCAATGACCAGGTATTTTAAATGTCTCATTTTCAAATATACATAATTCATTATTGGTTGCATTTCTAGAATAGGTACACTCTCATTAGTGTATGATGAAATGTAATTAATTTAATTTGCTTAGGTGTAAGAGTTACGTTTCCATTATGGAGGTGATATTAGAGTTGCCGTATGTTTGGAGGAGATAACTGGCAAGATATAAACGAATTTGACTTCACCAACATTAGAAGATGGAATTGTATCAACAGTGTTTCCTACAAGCCCAGCCGTCTTGTTTTCTCAAAGAACATTCCAAGAAAATCTTATTTCAAAGTGTGCCAGTGAAATCTTTTTTCCCTTGAATATCTTTTTCCAATGAGAGTCTTGGAAGGGACCCACTAATGTTAATCAAGCTGACATATTGGTAATGATTTGGCAGATTGTATTGTAGTTTCAAAAACTTTAATCATGCGATCTCATAGGCAAAGAGAAAATTTAAGGGTAATCAGAATATTTAGTGGTGATCACCCAATGCATTCATTTTATGTAAAATTACTAATACATATTTTTCTTATTGTTTTTCTTTAAAGAGGTGTTCCTTTTTTGGTGCACAACCATTGAATGCAAGCAACAAGGTTACTCCCTCTGAAAGAGATTCCCTGTCCCATCTTAATAATTTTATCTAACGATAAAATAATGTGTAATCATCAGTTCACCTACGTGCTGACAGACCACGTCAAAGGAGGGTCTAGGATGAGTATGGTCACAAATTTGGCGCCCGAACAGGGACAAGGATGAATTGTGGGATTAATTAATGGGAAATAAGCTTGCCAATCCTACAAGTGCAAATCTTGTGCTGCAGGTGCCTATATGTCAATGAATGTTAAATGTAGTAAGACATTTTTTCTCAGTGAACACATTATGTGGATTTGTGTGAATCTCAAACAATATTTTGAATGCAACATGCAGTATTGTTTAAAGTATTTCAGTGTGTCAGAGGGTATTTTGAATTCAATTACAGATGTTAATGTATTTTCTTAATTATTGTAGTGTATATATCAGAATATGTTAGATTCATTTCGGATATCAGGGTATATTATTTGAAAAATTATTGTAGTGTAGTCAGTGAATATGTCAGATTCAATTGCATATATCAGGGTATTCCCATGAAATATTATTTCTATGTGCATTTCAAGGTATATGTAAATTCAGTTACAGATGACAGAGCGTTCATTGTGTTTCAATATTTCAGTGTATTCATCAGAGGGCTTTTTGAATTCAATTACAGATGTTAATGCATTTTCTCAAATCTTGTAATGTGTATATTAGTGAATGTTAAATTCAATTACATATAGCAGGGTATTGGTGATTAAACAGTGTTTTTGTGGGAATTCCAAGGAATGTGTTAAATACATTGCAGATATCAGGGTATATTTTTGAAAAATTATTGCTGTGTAATCAATAAATATGTTAAATTCAGTTGCATATGATGGGGCATTTTGTTGAAACATAATTTCAGTGTCCACGTAAATGAAGATATTAATGTCACCAGTATAAACCAGGGTGTTCTTGTGTGTTAAAATATTGGGAAACAGTGAAAGAGGAGGGCCACGGAACAACGACGTAATGCCATGTACCAGTGGAATGAGCCCGAACCAAAATTTAAACGGGAGGAGTTCGTATTGATGGGCGGCCCCAATATGAACAGACATGGAATGATTAATGAGGTCCCCATTAATTCATATCAAGTGGTCGATTACGAGGACGTTTGAGACGAGATCGTTTGAATCACTTCTACTCACAACTGCCATATTGCATACAAGTCGCTGAAAATGTGCATATTAAAGGCTTGAGAGATAAAATGTAAAAAACCAAAAAATATATCTAAATGAATTTTATGTTATCTTAAAGAGTGAAATTATAACTCTCTGTAAGAAATGTTTGAAGAATAAATTTGGAGTTATTCTAGAGAAAATGGCGTTTGAGCGTTTCCAAAAAGGATATTTGAACTCGTTTTCATAAAAATGTTTTGAGTTTCTATGAACATTTTATAGGACATCATTTAAAGCACATGTACTAGTAAATGCAAATAATGTGAGGTAATCTCCGTCAGTAAAAATATTAACGATGTGAGGGGCTATTCAAAAAATTTACATTTTTGTAGTTTGTGAGAAAATGCAACAAAATGGCAGTTATCTCATCTCATAAAATACATTTTGCACTATCCTCATCAAAGGTTTAAAAAACAAATTTGGAGCTGTACTTAAAAGAAACTTGTTTGTTATTTTTAAAATTTGCATATATTGCAGGCAATATGACCATATTGAAGGAACTAAATATGAAAAAAAAATTCTTGAAGGAAAAATCACAATCTTCAATTTTGCAGTTGTAGAAAGACGCCGAAAAAAATGAAATTTTTGCAATCTTCGAATATTCAGTATTAACAAAAAAGCGGACGTGTGCCACCTTTACAAATGTATTTTATTCAATTCTTACATTTTTTAAAGCTGGAGCCATTTTTGAGTAAATTTAAAAAAATGTTATTGGGACTTCATACATTTTAAAGAATGTTTTCAAAATCGCATCGCGTCAAGTTGAGCCAGATCAACCGAGGAATATCCATTTTGGAAACAATCCTACTTCTGATTTCGGCACTGCTGGTGTTCCCAGACGGACAGGTAGACGGATGGACAGGTAGACGGATGGACAGGAAGACGGATGGACAGGTAGACGGATGGACAGACGGACGGACAGGTAGACATATGTGTAAAAAACAAGTTTTTCAGTACCAAGGGATCTCAAAACATGTATTGCCGTGATTTTATCTTCATATGAATTTTCCGCAAAACTTTCCCTGTACTACGTATATTACTCAGAAAATACTGTAACGAATATTGCATCACCTGCCGGAATTCGCTGCGCGCGGATTGCGTCATCTGCCGGCACCCCTTTCCTTCCCCCCGAACTGGACGGTTCCGGACTATTCGCGAGCAGCGGGGAAAGGTAGAGAATGTGCCGGGTGTATCGAGACGAGCGCCGGTCAGGTATAAATGCGCCGCTGCCGGCGGCCGCGAGTCAGTAAGAAGTTACTAAGAAGGAGCAGCCAAGTAAGTTAGTAGTCAGTCTGTGTAAGTTAGTGTAAGTCGGTGTGTGTATGTCAGTGAATAATCAGTCAGTCCGTCAGTGTGTCTGAGGTGGAAGCTGTGCTGTAAAGTGTGCATTGCGGTGAACAGTGGTGCAGTGGGTGAACAGCAGTCAGCAGTCTGAAGTCTGCAGTGGAAGCTGAGCTGTGAAGTGTGCATCACGGTAAACAGCAGTGCAGTGGACCCTGGTGTGCGCAGTGAATTGTGGTCTGCGCAGGGAATTGTGGTCAGCGCAGTGGACTGTGTACAGTGTAGCGGACTGTATGATACTGTAGAAGAAGTGATCAGTGTAAATAAATAATCGAGAGAACGGAGTTGTGTGTAAGAAAAATAATTAGGTGAAGCACACAAGGACTGTGTAATATAATGTGGATCTGTAAATAGAAATAGGTTTAGTGAATAATTGTTCACGAATAAACGTTTTTGTGTAAATACCTGTGAGTGTGTTGACTAGCTTTACGGTTTTGCTCCCATACTATTGGTGGCTGCCATCTAATGCTGCCCTAATTTTTTATATTTTTTCCTTTTTTTCGGTTTTCTAATGGCAAAGCCTGTCATAACTCAAAATGTTTGTTGAAAACTTTAAAGCTGTTTTTGAGAATAAATTGTTTAAACTCTAGTGAAAATTGAAGCTCTTTTTCACAATTTTTTTTTCTTGAAAATTTTATTAATGCAATAATGTATACAAATCGCTTAAATAATGTTCATATTAGCAGCGCATATTTACATTTGTATAATTTTAAAAAACTAAATAATACAGGAAAATTAATTTTACATCATCTCAAACAGTAAAATAAGCACTAACCACATGAAAAGTTTGAAAAAGAAATTGGCGCTGTTTTAAAAAAATGGCGGTTGAGCGTTTCAGAAAAGGCAGAATTTTAAGCTCGTTTTCACAGAAAATGTTTACTTTCTCGGATACATACGTATGTACGGAGTAATACGCGTAGTATCCGAGGCTTGAATTATGCTTATCTTATGTAATGTTGCGGAAAACCGTTTTCGAGAGTTCAACTGAAATACACATTTTGTAGTCCCTTGATAGCAAAAAAGTCGAAACGTCCGACCGTCCGTCTGTCTGTCTGTCAATGTGAACAACAATAGCGCTTAGCTTAAACCATACGTGCGATTTTTTTCCAAAATAGATATTCCCTGAACGATCTGGCTCCACTGAAGGCGAGTTTGAAAACTTTCTTTAAAATTTGAGGATACTTTACTTAATGCTCCCGGACATTTCCAAAATGTTCTAAAAAGGCAGCACATATTTTCTTTAATTGTTTTGAAAGAATGGAATAAAATACACATAAAATGGCATAGGTTCCATTTTTACCAATAACTCTGAATTTTCGAAACTTTTCAAAGTATGAATTTGTTCGGTATCTTCCTACACCTATAAAATTAAATATAGAGGTATTTTATTCAAATAAAATTTTTCATCCATTATTAGTTCTTTTATAAAGATCATACACATTTTCTTTCAAAATTTTAGTAGTTTCGGGCAATGTTGCGTGCAATTTATGCGATTTTAAAAAAATTACAAAACGAAATTTCTCAAAAACAACTTCAATTTTTTTCTTAAAACTGGTAGGGATTGTGCTAAATGCACTCAGTAAGATAACATAAATTCCAAATTGTTCTATCCTGTCCTTTTAAAACATTAAAACTTTTTGACTTGTCTGTCATGTTAATATTCACATTAGCAGCAATTTGTTCACATTAATGTATTTATGAGAACATGTGCTTTCAATAATGTCAGAAAAAGTTCCTTGGAAACTCAACAGTTTTCTGTGAAAATTATCTCAAAATTCCAACTTTTCAGAAACACTCAAACGCCATTTTCCAAAAAATGGCTCCAATTTTTTCAATGTTAAAACTTATTTTACTGTTTAACATGACTTAAATTAATTTCTACACATTTCCAGTGATTTGTGAACACTATTGGATTTGTGACTGAAAGTGCTTGACATGAATTGTAATGAAGTTTTTTGAAAACAATAATTTTCTGTGAAAATAGGTTTAAATTTTGAATTCACAGTCGCACTTAAAAGCCCTTTGCATTGAATTGGCTCCAAATTTTTCAAAGAAAATTACCATTTAGGACGAGGTTTTACTGGTTTTTTTTATTTCTTAATGTAATATTTCCGAACTGCTCTTAGGAAAGCAAAAATTTAAAAAAATTAAAATGTACTGTGGTCTGTGATAGATAGCAGCTGGCAAGAGTCGCAAGTGCGAAGAGCTAACAGAGTCCATAGAAATAGAAAACTAATGCGGGATAGTCTGTCCATTCTGTAGCACCACTAGTTGAGTTTTCTAGAAACTGTATAAGACATCGTTTATAGCACCAGCTCTCATAAATAAAATAATGTGTACCGTAACTAATGGTGGTAAATAATTGCACAGACACTCTCGCACTAGTTTTCTACTGCCTTAGGCCTGGACCAGCTTTTCGGTGTTGTCCCATTATTTTCCAGCTGTCATCTATTGCCGCCAAAGTACATTTGCTTGAAATTTTCTCAATTTTTCGTTTTTCTAATGGTAAAACCGAGTTATCACTCGAAGAATATTAAAGAAGGGTAAAACCTATTCATGTATGGCAAATTTCATTGAAAAATTACATTTTCGTAATTGTTGAAAAACAAAACAATACAGATATAGTGACAACGCCGAACCAGGGAAACTGCGGACGCGACGTACCCCTGCCCGCACGTTGACTCACCTCGTCAGCCAATTTCTAACCTTCTGCTGATACCTGCAGCCTCGCCGACTCGGTCCTTTTCGACCTGCGCCTAAAAAGCGCCTGCGCGTCCCACTCCTGGCACTCTCTCCACTCGACTGAACGAACGCCCCTGGACTCAGCAGGGCGATCAGGCGCTCCGGTCGGGACTGAGACGGTCCCGAGGGCTAGTGGCACGGGCCAGAGAGTATATTACAGAGTCGGCACTCTATGTTATTCTGAAGCTCCTTATGTTCATGGAGGGGAGAAGGTCGACCTCCCACACCGACGGAAGCAACGAATCAGAAAGAAGTATCCATTTCTGCCCCTCGCCAGCCAATAAGCGTGCGAAGGTGATCTACCAATTGAAATGGAGGGCAGACGTTACCCGGGACATTTGAAATTACTTTATCTAGCAATTTTCCAATACGGCAGGTAATTAAAGAACAATTTATTTTACGTGAAATTAATGCGTAAGATAATGTAGAAGTCGGTAATTCTGAATGGATTTATAATTGTGAAGTAGTTAAATAAATTGTAATGATGCAAGTGAAAATAAAAATATTTCATATAATTTTTATTTGCAAAATACATAAATACACATCTTGTACAAAAAACAAACAATACGCATGAAGAAAAATCATGTTATGTAAAATAAATAAATTCTGGCGAATCATCATGTGCCACACTAATATTACACAATTTCACAGCAGCTAAACAATACAAAATATAACCAAATGTAACATACAAATACCTACTTAAAATTATATCTATATATAATTTTCACCCTTACAATCACCTTCGTGGATGCAAATGGTATGGTGACAATTATATATATAAGGAGCGATAATCACACAGAAAACTGTTCAAAGTATTGGTTGTCTCGGTACCATAGTGGTCACAGAATCTGGGCGTAAACCAGAAGGCCCAGTTTCGAATCCTGGCCAGGGCAATCAATTCTTTGAAAAAATTTAACTATTAAAATTATATCATTCATAAAAGAATTCTTTAAATTGTCATTTAGCAGTTGTGAAGAAATATGTTTAGAAATTAGTGTAAATTTCCTGGTAACAATCCCAAACTATTGTACAAAGAGCTATGTATATAGTTCACAAGACAAACAGTTAGGAAGACTTTTTATATGAGAAACAAACACCTTTAATTTGGTACATTTTGTGTGTATACAAGTGAAACTATAACTTAATTTACATTGCCAAGGCAGATTTCTACTATTCTTTTGATCAGTGAAATATTGGAGTCGTGCGGCTTGGATATTCAGGAAAAGAATCCATCTTATGTGTTAGAAGAAGAGATGTTATGCCCTATGTAGGAAAAGATATCGAGTAGATTTAACAGAATCTACTTCAAATTTATTTATCCCAAAATACTTTTTAGACTTTTGTAAATTTGCTTTCTGACAATATATTAATTGCCCAAAACCACAGCAAGTTGCTCAATTACACACAATACCACATCATACACTCAGAATTACATAGTATTTCCTTTTAGACATTCAATTGATTTTAATTATTAAGAAAATATGTTCATTACTGTCCGTTCAGTCATGTCATTTTTTTAACACTGATGCCAAATTAAATTGAGGGACATTAATGATGATTAACATATACAAATAATTATCACTTATCAAACACTGGCTAACTAATGTTTGTGCCATGATACTCCTAATTATCATTGTCATTCCGCCAAATGGAGAATATTCACATATGAATGCATTTAAATAGATAAAATGCAAGAAAAGTGCACTTTAACTTCCTTTTCAAAACATATTTATATGCATCACTGTGACAATTTAGTCTGTTGTAGGTTTAATTAAGAACATATTGAAAGAAAAACAACACAAGAGACTCAGAAATCCAAAATGTGTGACATGTCAACCTCCAACTATAGGCACTGAACTTGCTTTTGCCATTCTCTCAATAGCTCACATCCCAGCGTGTTTGTTTGGTGAAAGAATACATTTTACAGTAATACTAAGTAACTTTAAAACCTGTCAAAAAAATCATCTACTTTTTGAACAGACATATTTGGATCTGAATGGACCACGCACAACACTACACACTACGGCATATCACTTGAAATCCAAAATTACCATACAGCAGTAGTAAAAGAGGACCAAAATTGACAGTATTATACTTCGTATCACGTATTTAAATAAATGCCATCTCCAGGATATCCTGCACTCTTTTCCAGCAGATAGGGAGCTGCCTGTAATACAGAAAGAGGCATTATTGAAATTCAAGATGTATAGTGCTGTCTCACCTTCATAAAACAAGGTTTCTGTACTCACCAGATCACGCAAGGAAGCCGGAATGAATAGAAGCTACAACATGTAAGGCAGGCCTGCAAAGCAAAGAGAAATGATTGAGCTGAACAAATTTTAAAGCTTTCTTATTATTACATATCATGAATGCTCAATGCATGTCACTTACACTTTCTGGCAAGCTTTCTCTAAATGCTCTGGGTTCTCCATTAGGCACCTCAGGGCATTGTCAGGAAATTTTACTGAGGAGTGCATTCCACACAGCTGTTTTTTGCAGTCGACATTTCTAGCAAAATGTGCGCTCTGCACACATACCTCCTCCTGTTCATGTTCTCCGTGGACAAGACGCCAGTATTAGGTCCTAATTACCATCAGCCATTTCATAAATCTATAATAAAATTTGTAATATATTAATCGCCAAGTATCACAAATAACCAATTTAATGCATTTGGAAACAAAAATAATAGGACTAAACAAAAAATGAGGGGAACAATGTTACAGTAATTAATGCAATGTTGTAAATAATTATCGTAATCATATGAGACCATTCTTAACAAAATATTAATATCACTTACTTTGCAAGTCTTGTATTTTCCATGTCTACCATTCCATTAATATGGCAATTATGAAGTGAAGAACGACGACAATGCGTCATTTTCTTTCAAAATCTGGAATCTTCAAAACCACAAACTGCCGAACGTGGAGCTGAGAGACGGTTATGCACGTTAACGAATTCAAAATTCGGAGCCGTTGGGGGGTCAGTTTCGAGTTTTTGCTCAGAGCTATCGTCAGATGGTAGCACTTTTGGAAGGCAGACTTTCTGTTTTTTTATTAGTTTGCAAAAGTTGCTATAGAGCGCTCCACAATGAGGTGCAGTAATGGTGGACCTACCATAAATCATCAGCTCCCCCGCCACGTAGCTGAAATAAGGAAATTTCCCAACCTAACAACTGACAGACCTCTGGCACGGGCTTCGGGCTCAGTCAGCGAACAATCCTGGACGTCTCTCGGCGACAACGCGCTAAGGCTGAGTTCTGAACCCGATGCGAGGATCCCGCCGCCGCCGCCAAGCCTTGCTGCCATTGCCCATGCGTGCATACCTCTTCTTCTGTTAGGACTAGGAATCCCAGTGGTCACGTTCTAACAATTATCCGCTGCAGGGTGTGAAGGGAAGAAACTTTGATCAAGCTTCACATGCAAGTTTGCCAACCGATCCAGTACGTCGACGCATTATGCAACGAGACTTGAGTTACCAGTATTGACGAATTCTTATTCGCAAGCAACTTACCTTATCTCTCACAGCACTACCTTTTTTGTTGCCAATTTTTTCGCGTGTGTTGTATGTGGTTGCAACAGTTTTCCTTGAAACTGCAGTATGTAATGTAATACGCATTCCCACGTAGAAAAATTATAATTTCAAAACTGGTATAGTTAGTTAATTACCGTACAACTAATACAACAATTTCCGTGTGAAAAGATGCGACAAGGTCAGCACAGAGGTGTGGGAGTGGGTAAGTTGCTCGTAGCAGGAAATATAGTGAAAAAAAATCACAGTTACTAAAGTTACTAACCACAAAAGTTACTAAAACTCCGTTCATGTACTATGTACACCTTAAAATAGCGGCAAAAGTACATCTCAGTAAACATTTCGTAAACAGATTTTAATTGTTAATTTTTGAATGTATTTATGTTCAACTTTTTCTTTATGACTGTAAAAGAATGCAAGGCAAAATTGGCAATAATTCTTGTAGAATAATACTAGGTACGTGCATCGAATGGTGGAAAAAGGTAAAAAGTAAACGTATCGTACGATTGATTATTTCGTGTTTCCGAGCGGGTTAACTTCTACGGTCTTTTTTAGTATGCACACAAATACACGGAGTAATATTCGTAGTATAGAGAAAAATCGTTGTCGAGGTATCAACGGAAAATGACTTTCGGAATTACCGTGATTCTGAAAAAGTGGTTCTGTTCAAATCGTCCGCCTGCCCATCGGTCTATTTGCCTGTCTGTGGTCTGGAAACAACACTAGCGCCAAAAACATGAATATAATTTTTTCCAATCTGAATACGTCCCTGGCAATCTGTCTACATTCGCTGCCTCTCATTTTTGAAAATAATTCATTAATTTTTAAGCGTACTTTACACAAAGCCCCTGAGTTACTTTCAAAATGTTCTCAAAAATTGCTCCAATTTTTTTCTTCAAATATCTTGTAAGAATGGAGTGAAATACACTTAATGTGGCATAGGTCCCATTTCACTGTTAATCCTAAATTTTAAAAAACTGCCAAATTTTGAAATTTTTTCGATCTTTTCCAACTACATTACTGATTTGCTACTTTTTCAAATGAATTTTGTTCTTCACAAGTAGTTCTTTGTAATAATGTAATGTACAGAGTTCAGGCATTTAGGCATCAAAACAGTTGAAAATGCATTGGCAAAGAGGCACTAAAACATAAAAATAAGTAGGAAAATAGGCATTTTTTGGAAAATAGAAAGAAAACCACTTCAATAAATACGTAAAATATTTAATTACACAAATACATCACTTTCTCTTATTAAAAGGATTATAAAATTAAACTTATTCAAAGTTTAGAGTGACACTGCACAATTAAAATTCTTTTAAGTTTCCAATAGTGAGTAAAGTTCTTTTTCATTCAAATTACTTTATAACGGGAGAATGTTTTCTCCGCCTCTTATGAAGCTACTGGGGCGTATTTAATTGTTACTATATTTTCTGATTGTAGACAGTTTTCTTTAGGTTTTCCCGAAATAATGAAATCCATTTTTCACATTATTACCCAGTCTGGATTGCCATCAATCACACAGGTAAATTTTAAATCAACTGCTTTACTTACCTCTCCATTCACTTCCTTCAGTGCTGCCCACAATGCCAATAGCGTCTGTCAGCAGAAGACCTCTCGTCTCTAGTTTTGTAAAAGCTTTGGGTAGATGTACATAATTTGCTTTTATATAGGCAAGACGATTCTTTAAATATAGGGACGACCAAACTTCCTTGGCTTTCTTAATGGCAATTGATATCCCATCGTTAAAATCTTCTAAAATCTATGATATTTCTTTGAAGTTATCCGTGTAATACATCCTGGAACCCATCTTGTCAACACGGGTTGCGGTGAAAATGTAATGTTGGAAAAAGCTGTCTGCTCGGAGCATTCAGAAATAGTTTTTTTCTTGCGGAAATTAAATGGTTTACATCGTAGTATTCCATCAAACTTCTTCTGCCTAACGATGAAGAGCATGAGCTGCGCTGGTTATATGTATCATATTTGGATGAAAAACGTTCAAACGTGGGAAGATTTGAGCAAATACGCTGTTGCATCAGTCAGAATAAGCAAAAAAAATATCCGCGTTCTTTTTGGCAGAGAAGATACCTACAGCATCTCTTACTACTAGAACAATTGTAGAATGGTTAGTAACTTAGTCAAAATAAAATGTGGTTGACTAGAACCATGGTAATCTAGATTCCTCACGACAACATTGGCAATCGGCTTCGAACAGCAATCTGTAGTTTCATGAACAGACAACCCAAAATTCGAAGTGCCAATATTTTCTCGATATTCGTTGATTGTTATTTCATATTGCGGAGTTGGATAATATTTACGAAGAACTGACACATTTAGAATTTAATGTTTCGTGTACTTTGTCAGAAACTGGTTAAAAATTGGGTTTTTAAGTTTTGGAAATGGGATATTTGCTGCAATTAGCGCCCAGCACAAATCACTGTTGAATTTTTCTTGCCCCATCTTCTGACTGCACTTGTTGAAGAATAGGTTGAATAGTTTTTTCTCAATTTCCCCGTATTTTTGTCGTGTACTCTTATGTTGCAAGATATGATATTTTTTGTCATAATCGACAACGTTTTCACAAGACTGGCACAAAAAATTCCGTCAGTCGTAAAATGAATAGAAGCCTTATTTTAGTCAGGCCATGTGGCCGGCCTGTTCTTCCGTCTAACCACGCATTTTCGCTACGCTCCTTTCACCAGCATAGCGGAGAAAGGGGGTATTTTTACGACAACTAAACAGGCATTTTAATTTAGCTCAGCGGGTTTATTTAGTCTTGAGGATCTTTTACATGCACTAAAACTACTAATATGGGTCATCCGGCTTTGCTGTCCCTCCAAAGAAAGGCGTATGAAGGAATTTTTCTCCTTAAAACGGCTTTGATCTGGTTTGAGCCCGCAAACTTGGGTGTAGTAGTCCGATACGCTAACCATCATGATCACTATCATGATTGCCGCCGCCGCTGAAATATTGTTCTCGAGGAATCCACACTTCACACTCGGTCTTCTTCATGGTTTTTCTCTTGGCATTATAGCAAGCGCACTAAACAGGATCACTAAACAAACGGAACTGGCCTGAATCAGACTTCGAGACTATTACATAATCACTGTCGAACAAATCTTCGCCTGTGCTCTAAGTCTACCATCGATGTAGTACTGTGATTTTGGTAAGGAACAGATAACTCACAGGAGATGAAAATAATCCATTTGCCCGATCTCTCTAGCGAAATTCGTCAAAATAGGTAAGAGTATAGGGCACAGTGTCTTATTAGCATCCTTTGGCAAGAGGTCCTCTTCACTGAGTCACACGCAAGGGCACACCACCGACCAATAATTTTGACAATGTTACCAAACGACTAATCTTGAATCAACGAAATTTATAAAAAACACAGAAAATTCAAAAAAGGCACAAATAGTCTGTAAAAGCCAACAGCCAACATATACAATCACCCATAATAGGCATTTTAGGCACTAGAAAACCCACGCAATCTCATGTATAAAAATGAATAATGGTAAAAGGTGCGTAAAGTTATGATTCAAAGAAACAAAATAGGCATTTAAAACAATGTCCAGGCTCTAGTCATAAATCACGCAAAAACCATGAAACACGATCAAGTTATTTTGAACTCAAATAACAAATGTGGAATATAGTAAAAGTTACGAACAAATCAAATAGAAACTTGTAGAGATTACTGTTTTAAAAGATAACGATAGAAAATTGAACGATCCAGCAATAGTGGCAAGTCACTTTAACACTCTTCGAGAATTGCTGCCGATCTCACTAAGGGCCATAAGCCACAAAATTCAACATCACACGTTTTGTCAGAAATTTAGACTTGATGTACGATTTCAGAACTTCTTAAGAAATTCCCTCGAGATTGGATATCTCGAATATTTTCGACTCAAAAAAATTGCATATCGATAGGAGTGGTGTGAAGAAATTTTAAAAAGATTTAAAAGAAGCATCTCTAAACGCATTTCTGACTTAGTTGCTGGTGACGAACGTGGATTTATTAGTTCGATCCTGAAAATAAGCGTCAGTCTACTGTATGGATTTTCCCCCACGAACATCCACCAACAAAAGGTAAGCGGCGTCGAAGCGCCGGAAAGAAGATGATTGCAACATTCTTCTCCAAAAGCGGTCGTGTTTCAACTGTTCCACTGGAAGAAGAAAGAACAGTTACGGCTCGATGGAACACGATCTATCAAAACTTTCACCAGGCTTCAAGAACGGCGACCAAAGTCAGGTTTGCTGGGAATCATCCTGCACCATGGCAATGCGTCTGAGCACACGAACAACCTAAATGCAGTTCCTGGAGTCAACAGTTCTGACCTGGTCCCGTATGGTTCTTTTATTATCCCTACAGTCAAAGCGAGGAGGAGGTTCTCGAGCCCTGAAGAAGTTGTTGATGCGTACAAAGCATTCAAGGAAAATGAGTAAAAACATGTTTTGAAAATTGGTTTACGAGAATGCAAAAATTTATAGAATGTCGTGTGGAGTATTTTGAAACAATATAGTGTAACGGTACGAGCTGATACGATGTAGAATTTCCGTGAATAAAATTTGCAGCGATGCCATCACTAGAGAAGAAGGAGGTACCTGACCCGCGTCCCTTCGGCTATTGAAGCGAGGGGTATTTATTACGTTTTATGGCAGGACACCCCCGCGCAGTTTGGGGAGAAGGAAACCCTTTGTCGGCAACCGGGTCTTGCCGAATCCTCGAGAGGGTGTTTTCCCCACCCACGCGACCGCTCGTCAAAGAGACCCGACGTTAATTACGCACACTTGGGGAAGACAGATTCACCACCCCAAAGATCCGCGGCGCACGTGCGGGTCCTAAGTAGGTCAGGCCGATTTTTTTTCGCCGACCACGCCAAAATAATTGCCTGCGACAGCAACGAACATTTTAGCTGTTACCGTGCTCCGCTACCTTTTCACAGTGCTCCGCGAAATTCAATCGCGCGTATCGGGATCGATTCTCACTGGAGGAGAGGGGGTTACTGAGACTTCATGATTCGGGAGAGCAGCTCTGAAATACACTTATTCGAAAATTCTTGCGGAGAGAAGTTGAGCTCTCAGACTCTGACTTACTCTAACATTCTTGTGGAGGGAAGTCAAGTACTCACGCTGACTTACTCGAATATTCTTGCGAAAGGAATTACAATTCCTGGCATGGGAAGTGTTCTCGCTGGTCGTGAACGCCACTGACCAAATATCAGTGCACAGGAGCACGCGGTCACGTGCCATGTTCGATTTGTCCGCCTACGATTGTCGTCCGCGGTTGCCCGATACAGAAGACGGACGTCTTCCGATCCGTCATCGCCGATGCAAGCCGTAGCTACCCGGAGGTTGGGGGCGCCATCCATGGCCTGAGAGGGCGGCCACGCTGTGGTGCAGCCGTGATTCTCTGCAGCTGTCTGGGGGCGGCCCGCCCGTGACACCGGTCAACAACCCCACCACTGTGCATGCTGTATGCCCGCCGACAACAACGACAACGAAAGGGTAATCATTCGCTTTGCTCCCGCTAGAATGGGGATGAACATTTCTTTGAGCAAAGTTGGAAAGAAGGTGCCATCAACACAATATTAATGACGGCCTATTAACTGAATTGCAATTATATCGAGCCAAACTAATGAGTAAAATTAACTATAAAAGGTCGCACTTGTCATAATTGTACATAGATCATTTGTAAATCACCCATCATCATCATCATCATCATCATCATCATTTGGGCATAACTTTTTTTACCAAAGTGTCATGACTATTATTGAAAAAACCCATTCCCACTCCAGAAGCCACACACACACACATTCTGCAGGTGTGAGGGGTTACAATAGTTATCAAAATTATTTCATGTTTCTTAGTTTTTGTATAGCTCAAAACTTTCGTAGAACCCTCGTATAATTTTACCCTTCTGAAATCCAGGAAAGGGTGCAAGGAACCCATCAATTTACAGACCAATTAGTCTGCTTCCATCCATTGCTAAACTGTTCGAAAAAATTCAGTAGATTTTGTAATTTTTTTAAAATAGCAAAACAATATCTGACTTTCACTTTGGCTTCCGATCCAAATATTCAACTAACCATC
This sequence comes from Gryllus bimaculatus, assembly GCA_017312745.1. Taxonomy (NCBI): domain Eukaryota; kingdom Metazoa; phylum Arthropoda; class Insecta; order Orthoptera; family Gryllidae; genus Gryllus; species Gryllus bimaculatus. Next base: position 3,843,544 of record BOPP01000119.1, on the reverse strand, counting down.
AACGGCGCCTAACCGAATCTATATTCACAACATTTCACCAACGAAAACACATACTAGGTGTTTTCTTGGACATAGAAAATGCTTTTGCCTCTGTTTGTCATACCGGTCTCCTGCACAAGATACAACAACTGGGAACTAAACTGTATCTATTTAACATCATTCTGAGCTTTCTAACATTTAAGTTAAAATAAATAATACAGTTACCAAACCACATGCAATAGACACAGGGATCCCACTAGAATCCGGTATCTCTCCATCCTCTTCTAGTATATCTATTCATCAGATATTCCTCAACCTCAGAAATAGCTTTGTTTGCCGATATTCACATCCTACGACAATATCATAGGCGCACCTGATCAATGTAATACGTAATATGTAATGACTTACATAATTTTTTTAAATTAATTTAAAAATGCGATAATTAATTTTTTTCTGAATTAACTTAAAGAACTCGCAAGGAATGTTTATTTATCTGAGAGACTCTGAACACACCTTGCTGTCAAATGTTTCTTTCAAATCCATCCCAACGTAGTTTAGCCTCCTATGCTACAACAACCTTTCATTATGCAGGGTCTCCGGAGTTTTCGTCATGATAAAATAAATTGTTTCAATCCCCTCCCAAATTTTATTTCAGTTACTTTAAAAATATTCATTACTCTGCGATAAATGAGTGACTGCGTAGGCCAGCAATATAGAAAGCGGAAAGCGGGGCCATAGTGCACTCACACCAGAAAATCTCTATAACCACATCGCCCAAAACCTCTCATGGCTACCAACCTCAATCACTCATGTTTCTACTACCTCACTGGTTGGATTTTCGAATGATTTTCCTTTCTGGAATTTCTGAACAATGCACGAAATGAAAATATTGTCAAAGAATTCATAACGGCTTTTTCGTTTTTGACGCTTCGATGTGCCCACCGCGAGGATCACAGGCGCTAACAGTAAAGTATTCAAGTAAGTATGAAGGAGAAGAAAGCATAATTTTATTTTCCAACTCTTTTTAAAATAAAGTACTGTGTATATGGTTTCATTGCTAGTAGATTATTATCATTCCTCTAATTGATTCTGTTAGCATAATTTCATTCCTTCGCCGCAGTAGCTGCTCCCTCACCTGCGATGACCTTCATTTTTTGCACCATTGTCTTTTTCGCAACTGTAGCCGTCTATAAAAGGTAGCTCCATTTTCCTCATTGCCAGTTATTATTCTTCCACATCTTCCTTTCAAGGTAAGTCAATGCCAGAGTCCAACATTATTTCGCTGTGGGAGAAGGAATCGATATCCTTTTTCTTCCTTTCTTTTTTGAGTTTACTTTTGACATTCGTGTGTAAATAAACGAAGGCTCTTAACACTTTTAATATTTTACACGAAAACAAATGTTTTTTATTGAGTCTCCGCGGCGAGACCGTCCAACATCGTTTCAGCCACTTCTCTTGCACGCATCGCTATTGTGATAATACCCTCTGGCGCTGTTCGCGTTGCAGAGGGGTGAGGGCAACTTCGGGGAATGCCATCTCAGAGGTGACAGCCAGTTGTATTTGACTTCTCGTCTAAGTACAGTTCCGAACGTCAGTAGGCAATCGCCAGTCACGTTAACATCTAGAATAATTGAAAGATACAAATGTCTCGCAAGGTTCAACTAATATTAATCGTAAATTCACCCTACAATTCTGATTGTTTTCTACGCTCATGATTATTAACCAAAATTAAATTTACTAATACTTCTAGATTCCAGATTAAAATTTGAGGTGTGGTACTTAGTGATTAGTACCTTCTAGCTTACGTTCAAATACACGTTATAATATATGTAATATTGAGAAAGTTATAAATGCTGCGACGAAAGTAACGTTTAACGACGACCTACAGGTAGACTGTATAGCAAAATAATACGAAATAAAATTGAAGAAGAGGTACAAGGAAAAATCGGAGAGGAACAATGTGGTTTTACTGCCGATAGATCGATAATAGACAAAATATTTACATTAAAACAACTAATAGAAAAGGGCACAAAAAGAGGTAGGGAAGTTCATCTGGGTTTCATTGATCTTCAGAAGGCGTATGACAATGTAGAGTATGGGAAAAAATGGATGGGCTTAAAATCAGTGAAAACTTAATTGGAGCCACGCAAAATCATAATAAGAACAACACCTCTCAGATTAAGATCCACAGCAGGCTCTCACATTCATTCCCAGTTAGTAAAGGTTGTCGTCAGGGTTGCTGTCTTTCCCCAACATTGTTTAAAATATATTTGCATCAAATTTTATAGCAGTGGGAGAAACAATGCAGAGTAATGAGAATGACAATCGGAGAGGATATATTGTATACATTATATTTGCCGATGACCAGGTAGTAATTGCAGAAGTTGCGGACGATTTGAGTTTCATTATCCGTAAACTCAATGGACACTTTTTATAAGCAGGACTTAATATTAATATGGACAAATCTGAATACCTGGCAGTTGGTAAAACTGAAAGAGAAGATCTTCTTGTGGAAAATGGAGGAAAAATGAAAGGGGTAAACAAATATAAATACCTTGGTGTACGTTTTAACAATAAGGGAAATAGCCATGACGAAATTGAGAAGCGAATAAGCTTGGGGAGAAACGTGACACGAAGTATAAACTCTGTCTTATGGAACAAAACCATCACTAACACTACTAAAAGACGTCTTTACTCCTCGCTAGTTAAGAGTGTTACAACATACGGTTCAGAAGTTTGGGAGATTGATAAAAGAACAAAAGGGAAGATGCTGGCTCTTGAAATGGACTGGCGTAGAAGTTGCTGTTTTAGCAGACGTGACAGAATCAGGAACGACGACATAAAAAAGAAAATGGATGTAAAGAAATCTATCCTTGAAGAAATAGAGAAAAAAACCGTCTGGTACGGTCATGTTATGCGAATGACACACGAATGATGGCCAAAACGAGTCCTGAAATGGGTGCCGACAGGAAGACAGAAGGGAGGAAGACCCAGGCTTGCATGTGTCTCTCTCTCTCTCCCCCCTCTCTCTCTCTTTCTCTCTCTCTCCCTCTCCCTCTCTCTCTCTCTGTGTGTATATATATTCTATACAGATGTTCATATATATATATATATATATATATATATATATATATATATATAAAGAAGATAATAGGGATTACAATCTAAGCATGCGGTACTCAAGGTGCTATTCGTATTGAACAGGCACGATAAGTAAATAATATCCCATCTTTCCAGTACGATATTTCTACTCTCCGAGGTAGTTGTTTAAGGTACAAACATAAACAGTCTAGGGTAATTCCAGAAAACGTTGTTTACAAATGTATAAGTGAAAGAATTTGTCAAACGTTCTTCACATCTTTTAACCTTTGAGTTGGAATGGGCTTGTCCAAGTTATTCCTTAGACGAGGCACTTCAAACAAATTACTCCGTTCGTTTCCCGTCCACCTTTTCATTCTATTGATTCTTTGAAAAATTACTATTTCAATGAATGCTGAAAGAGATAATTGCATTAATTTTGTAACTAAATATTAGAAATACGTAAAATACCTCACCCTATTAAGTATTCATCTCCGCCTTTTAATTTCAGACGTCGATTGACAAGATGCTACTGACGGCGATGCAGGGTATAGCACTATTGGTGCTCATCGTTCTGCTGCCTTACTATCTGATGTTTATGTCTGAAAGAGCTCGACTTGTGTCGGCTCTGCCTGGGCCGACACCTCTCCCTTTTATTGGAAATCTGCTAGACGTTGGGTTAAACGGCATTGGTAAGTTACATATGTTTCGGATTTAGTGCGAATCTGGATAAATTACGAAATCTGTAAGTATTTTGTTGACACGAAGAATAGCTGTTATGCGACCAAAGGAAATCAGACTGTGCAGAAAATTGTTTTTGAGGCCGATAAGAGACAGGATGTAAAGCTTTGCGTTCACTGTCAGTCGTAAATTTCCATTTACGCCATTCCTCCATACCTCACATCCGTGACTCAATTATTGCTTTGCTAACACGTTCCGAATTAGCGACGGCGAAGTTGCTCTTTGCGATGCCAAAATACTTCACCTGACCACAAAATAAGAACACTCACCTACAATTACTTACTTTTCCCCACCCTGTGGTTGACACTAAGATTAACCGTAAGAAAACCAAAATGAGTTGCCCGTCATTTACACAGCTGCATCCAGTCGATCTTGGTCATGTGCGATTTAACCAGACACTTCTAACAATAACCATATTCCCGTTTAATCTCTCATATTTTACGATATTCTCAAACACAATTGCAGAACCTCTTAGAACAATAATGATGAGAAAACATTAGGAAAATAGTTTCAAATATATTTAAGAGTGCGTAACTTTCTTTAACCGAGATTGTCGTGCACAAATTCGTTAGCATCAATGCAGGTAAATAGCTCAAGTGTCTACCTGTGATTTTTGAATTTTCTTCGATAACTTTTGTGACCAAAATTTATGCAATTTATAGAAAAAAATTCTCAAAATTCTCTCCAAATTATTTCACGTATAGAATAAATTACCCTTAAAAGAATAGCGAGGGTCTCCTTTTCCTTAAACTCTCTGAATTTTTAAAAATTGCAAAATTAGAAATTATGCGAGGAAGTATGTGTTGTTTTAGCACCACAAATTTATATAGATGCGTTAGTAGGCTTCCGCGGCCGGCGTCAATACATTCTTGGCTATTTGAGTTGAGCCGCGACTCGGTCAATTGAACTGACGTTTCAGCCATCTTGCTGTGGTCTTGCAATGGGGGGGGGTCTGAGCAACACTGCTAGCTGCTCCAATATGGCGGCATTTGGGAAGGACGCTATCGCAAGATCGTAATGACGTCTGTGGCTAGCGTGAATATACACATTTGCATTTAAAAAATCCATGTAGTCACCATTATTCGGCCGATTTTGCTGGGGAATGTCTCAAAATGTTTGTGGAAATGCCCGCTATCTAATTTAAACACCGTCCTTTCGCTTGTGTGCTCCTTTGCCTATGCTACACTTCACCTTTGATTCCCTATTTGATTATACAACACAACCGAGCCCTGTACTCGTACTAGTATGCCTACGGCTCCCCACATTTACGTTTGTGTACAATACATTAACTAAAATACTCATTTTATTTTATCAATATGTTATACTAATTTACTATTTATACTTAGCCTAATATGGAGTCATCTGCGGTCTAGTATTTACAGAGGTTCACGCACGTTGCGCAAAAGTAGGTCTTCAACTCGGTCAAGCAGCGGCGGTCCATAAGCTGTCACGGATAAAATTCTGCACATCTCCACACGCCACTCCTGCACTCCCATGATCACATACGCCCCCACCCTATCGAGCGGCGCAGCTGATCTTACAATAAGAGGTTCACATCTAATCCGCGTCCGCCATCACCATCAACGCCAACGGCCGGCGTCGGGCCAACGGCCCCACGCCCGCGTTTGAGATGTTTATGTCCTCATTAATGCACCAATATTAACACAAATAGATATATCTCACACACAGCTTTACTTAACGTTGCACGGTTATTAATAAACACGTAGATAGCATATATCGTAGTAGTGTATCGTATATATCTTAGTAGCGTAGAATATTTTCTCTGACAGAGAGACACTAGAGCACATTCTCGGGAGCGATTCTCAAGCGCCCTTTCCACAACGGCCAATGCGCTATCCAACACTAAGTATTCGCAATCCAACTATCCCGTACAAACCAAGTGCAATCGATTGAGTATGATTTCACAATTTTATACGGTTTCTGTGACGAGAATGGTGGTGCAGTTCCGGTTCCCCTCCCGCCGCTTCATTAAATGACTGTATCTTCATTACTCTCCAGATACAAACCAAAATTCTGGTCGAACTATCCGGTATAAACGAGGTACAAACGATTTATAATGTTTCCAAATTTGTTTACGATGGTGGCGGTGCCATTGTTGGCACTACCACAATAAAAAGTGCTGAATCTTGTAAGTGGTTTTGATACAAACGAATGTTTTGTGGAAGAAACGAGTTCAAACCAGGTACAAACGAATGGTAATGGCTTCAATGGTTTAGATTGAGGTGGTGTTGCCAACTTCACGGACATATTCAAGTTTTATACATTCGCAGGTTTCATACATATATTCATACATTTGTGATGTAATTTTATATCTGAAAATGTTCATACATATAGTTACAAAACATTACAATAGTCATTGTTGGAAATTGTATGACTGTCAACTACTTATTTACTGTTATTGATAATATATTGTTTCAAAAATATATATTATACAAACGTATTTTGAGTGCAATATACTTCCTAGAATTGATTCTTTAATGTTGAAAAATTGTATACGTAAAAACTCTCTAACAATGCCATAGTTAGCCCGGAGGCTGCTTCGCGTGTTTTTTACAGGATTGGGACAGAAACGCGCAAGTCGGCAATTTCGGGCTCGCTTCATCCAAATCGAGCGACAAGTTCTTAACAAAAGCTCTTACATTTCCCTTGGTGTACTGGGAGAAATGGAAAGATCTTCACTTCAACACTTCACCTCTGATATTGACCAGATTTTTAGCACAGCTAAATTTGATGGGTATAATAAAAATATAAATTTTGCTGGATAGAAATTAGAATGTAGAAAAGTTTAGAATTTTGGCAACTTTCGAAAAATCATTTTTTTCAATGACAATGAGGCCTGCACCATTCGCATAAATGTCCTTTATATTATTGATCAACAAAATTTAATCAAAAACTTTAAGTGATTTTTTGTTTTGAAAATGGCTCAAGAGCTTCATGTAAAGGAAAAGGAATAGGTAAAATTTAAAAAGATTAAACATTCATTCATTTTTATAATTTATTTTAAAAAATTGTATTACACAACTAGTATAAATAGCATTTAATAACTATTACTAAAGGTGAGAAAGTATGAGCTTTTTGCACCTTTTGTTCATTGTTAGAATAATATCCTTATTTTCTATTATACTATTGAATTGGGATAAACATATGTTACAAAAAAGTACCGTTGTATACCTTAATAATATTCTTCAGTTTTTTATTTAGTTAACTGAATATGTTCTTTATTTCCATGAACAATCTTTATCACTATATATATGGCATGAATGCAGTTAAAACTTCACCGTGCATTTAAAAATCCAAACTATCAATTAAAACTTAGAAAAATGTTCAAAGTCGTTTAATTATGTGTCTATAACACACACGGAGCCTAGGTGTTTTCAGTCGGCCATACAACATAATCACCTTATTGCTGGATTCTGGTAACGAAAAATGGTCACTTACGTCAAATCGCAAAACTTTAGGGAAATTTGACATAGGTGTCTCAGATTTATACTTTTTCTGTGAAAAGTATAAGCAAAAATATGAAACACGTGTATTTAATTTTTTACTAAATATTCTTTTTGGCAATTATATTAATTATATTAATTCGAAAAAATGCTTGCATTGCTGATGTTATCTATTTTAACTGGTGGTGCATTTATGATAGAAATGTAATATTTTGCGACATTAAAGAACAAAATATGCTCTTTCATTTGGTTTATGTATTGCATTCACTAAAATAAAAAATCGCTTTTTGGATTATTTTATTTTATTTTTATATTTCTCAGAACAATCGACAAATTAAAATTTTGAAAAAAAATTTAATTGTAATTTAACAGTTATACATAAGTATGGTAAGTTACAAAGTGGGACACCAATATGTTTCTGAGAAATTAAATTCAATAGAAATGTCTACTTGATGTTTTGCTGCAAAGTCTGCTAGAGCGTCAGCCCTCTAGCACGTATCAATGAACAGTACACGATAATCATCATAACACTTTCCCTGAGCAATGAAAAGAGAAGTATCCCTTCTCATCTTACTATGTGCCAGATTTTTTTGTCCCCTCTACAGTAACCCTGTGAAGAAGGGGAATTTATTATCTATAAATGTTTTTATATTATGCTGCTGCCTTGCGGCTTAAGCAGCTACAGGCGGGGCTTTTTCTTACAACTAATTTACAATCTAGACCTAAAGTTATATTAATTGCACGTTGGCATTACTAACTTACACTAAAATTATTTTTGTAATTCTATTTTATATATTCTACGTAAATATTATTTTGTATTGTTGGTAAATTGTTATTATTATTTTTCTACATTCACACATCATTCATACTAGTTTCATTATACACATAACCCATTCATTCTTCCCATTCATTCGCACTTCACGCTTCTTCACTTCTCACTTCACTGCACTGTTCGCCACGGCACTGACTTGGCTCAAAGTGTCCGTGGCGCTCGTGCCCATTGGAAGCGTGACAGGTGGGGCGCAGCGTCGCGTTCCCCGCGCGTCCCTCGGCAAAAGTCTTCCCCCTCGCGCTCGGCTGCCGCCGCTCGCTCGCACAAGGCAGCAAGCGTGTCCTGGGGCAGCGCGCGGAAGGAGAAGGTGACGCGCTTCGGACCTTTCCGGAGGTGGGACCGATGCGCGCCACTGTTTGCCTCACGGCCGGTGTCGCTCACCGGGGCCGGTCGCACAGGATGCACGGTCGCCTTCTACCCAGCGCCCTTTGTAAGCGTCTTCACTGAACCCCTTCCTTGGAGCTCCGCGAAGAATTGAATTTTTTACAACCAGAACTCCGAACACGTCGGTGTTTCAGGGATCTATTGGGAAGGGGGGGAGGGAGGTGGACTAGGGCGCGAGACGCGCACGCGTTTTTTCCGCGTGCGAAACGGGGCGGAGGGGGAGGGAAGGTGCGCGCGAATACCTCGCAGGCCATACGTCCAAATGGACGCCGCAGGCGGTGAATAGCGGGCGTTGAGGGGCAGGATGAGTTCGGGGCCGAAGTAGTGGGGCGTGAGGGTGTTGTTCGGCCCAGTTATTTTGGCAACGTACTTGGCGTTGGGCTACGTGCCAGCGGAGGCCGCTGTCCAAGCTTCACACCTAGATACTTCGCCGTCTTTTGCCACGGTACAGGGCGTGCCTAACAAGCTCACGACTTTCATCGGGGGTCGGCCCTCTGTCGAGGTGAAGTTGACAGGCTACGCACTTGTCAGGGTTGAGGGCAAGCTTTAAATGGCTTAGCCATTGGCAAGCTTGGTGAGACAATCATTCAGCATATCTCACCGATGTTCTTTTGTCCGCCGATTTTGCATAGTTAAAGCGAAATCATCCGCAAACATTAGGAGCCCGCAATGTTGAATGCCGTATTTGTATTCAAACAGGAAACGCGCGTCGTTGACATTACAAGCCGAATATTGTTTGCGTGAGAGCACGCTTCCTGAGCACGCAGTCTACGGCCGTCTTAGTGAACGAATGTGCCATTGACGCGAAACTTGGAATTGCGTCGTCTATCTGTCAAGAAGCTGGCGATTATAGTCTGATGTAGCAGTCACTGATTCTAATGTCCGCAAGAACACGCGAGCGGCCCCCTCGTGCCATACAGAATCGACATGTCGACCGGCGATGTTCAGAAAAACCCGGGCAAGTTCTGCGCTGCTTTCGAGAGAGAGACCCGATCTCGGTACTTAGCCCGCGTCAGTTTGTGCGCGTAAAACTTAGACCAATTCGATTTCGAAATGCTTCATCTTTAAGAAGCTTAAGACGGCCGATTCTTGTTGCAAGCGCTCCAGAATCAGCGCTCGAAAGAATTTCGCAAGAAGCGAGATGGACTAATTGGTCTGTAACCGCATTGCAGAAGTTGGTCCTTGTTAGGCTTGGTTCATGGATTACTGTTCGCGATTTTCCACGCTCTGGGGAAGTATCTAACGCTAGGCACGCATTAGGAGTTCCCGCAGGAACTTCTCCCCGTCGCGCCGAGCGCTCGGAGCTGGGCGGTCTTGTTATTCCGTACGCCCGCATTGCCTTGCGGCGTATTTGAGTTGTCGCAGCGCTTCGCGGAAGCTCCCTTCCCGTCACAGTTCGCGCAGAGGTGCTCGGCCTGGCGGTCAGGTAGTCGCGTAGCGTGCAAACAGTGCTCTGTCCCGGACTCGCCGGACCGAATGGGGCAGGAACTGCTTTCAAGCGTCCTCCGCGAAGAGTTCGCTTTTCGCCGGGTCCTCCCACACGTATTCCGGCTTGCATAGCGTGTGATCGGCCGTTGTGTGTGTCGAGTAGTGGTGCCGGAGCGGGCGGTTTACTCCGTCTTGCGGTCCCAGGTGCCTTCAGATAATCCCAAAGAGAGTTTCTTTCACGAAGTTGCAATCTCGATCGTGACGCGACCAATTTACGGTTCTCTTCGTCTTGTAGAGGATTTAGGAATTCTCTGCTATAGCTCCGCCCGCGCTCCGTTCGCGGGATCGCCCGTAGCAGCTGTTAGTTTACGTATAGAATAATCTGCGCAGCTCCGCAGCGTTCTTTCTGTTCAAGTCTGTCAGCTCAGGGACGTGACTCCGGTGTCGCCGAGTAATTGTAATATTTGAGTTGCTAAGACGTTCGAATCGCGGAAGTGATGTGAGTCACCGCGCTATCGATTTCGTTCCCGTGAATTTACGTTTTGCGCTCAAGCCACTGTGCTTAAATGAGCTGTGAAACCGCCAGTTGGAGTTGTGTGATATTTTGAATTTGGTCTTCGGCGTGCTGCGGCGAAGACGAAAACACGAATGTTACCGGCCTTGATCGGAAGCCAGATAGGAGATCGAAGCGGGGCTCCGCAGTCCAATTCTTTCGCGATCGCAAGGTCGATAATTCCCGATTTCCAGCGACGGGTATTATCGCGGGTTCTTTTCGGGCGCATACGTATTCGCCACGTCTCTCGCTATGTAGTTGGCCTAAAAGACGGTGGTGCCGTTTTCGGTTTGCACCGGCGAGGCAGCCCCACTGTTTCTGTTCCTTGCATAAAATCCCTTAGAATGGAGGAAACCTTTAGTATAGAACTCGAGTATTGAATCCGATACAGGCCAGTGCATAGTTGCTGATTTGTGCAGTAGACGAACGCGATTGTCAGTCGCCGCCAACCGTTTCCAAACTCGCACCCACAACTGCCTCTAGGAACTGCAGGCGTCTGGTGGGTTCGTATACTTCGAGCTGGGGGATGTCGCGTTATCGCCGACAGGAGCGCACACCGCCCCTCGCGGTCTCGGCGATACACTGCATATCCGTGAATACGGGCAGTGTGATGCTAACGAAACCACGTTTCCTGCAGCGCCAGTATGTCGAGCTGTCGCTCGGTAGCAAAGTTCTGTAACAACTCGGTAATTCACACGCACTTTGAACATTCCAGGCAAGTTCGCTTGCATTCCATTGCAAGTTCGCTTCGGTGCTTCGCAATGAGACGGCGGATTTAGATTATTCTGCGCCATTGTTGGGCACAAGCAAGGTCAGTAGGTGGATCATTCCCCGAATCTGGTCTTCGGAGAGTGCACCCAATTGAGTCGCGAGAGCGTGAGACCGCTTCTCTTGCGCCGCGTTATTGTGCGGCGCAGCGGGACCCTGAGGGGGGGGGGCTGGGCTCGCTACCTCTGACCAGGTCGCCTCGCGTCGTACTCTCTGCCGAGGACCCTTGCTCGAAGGGGCGTCGAGGATTGTGGGCCTCTCGACAGATTCCTTATCGATGCTCGACTGGCGCTGCAACGGCGTGCATCTTTCGCGTATTGTATAGGATGCCGTATGCTGCCCGCCGCAATTGCAGCATTTCGGGCGTACCAAGGTACCACGTATGGGGCAGTCCTTCGTGCCAGGCTTGTCTGCCGGGTAGCCCTCTCCCGTGCAGATCTTGCATTTCACGATATATTCACAGTTTTTGCGAGTATGTCCCCATCTGCAGCATCTCTCGCAGAAGCGGGGGCGCTTCCATTGCTCCCGGACGAATTTTACGTCGCAGGAGGCAATGGTCCTAATGCCGAAAGCTTTGCGCGACCGCGCGAAGGGTGACGCGAAAAGTCCCCGTGCGCACGATGCGAGTTTCGGTGGCGTCACCACCTGCAGCATCACTGCTCTCCAAAGTTCCGACGGTTTCGGAGAGTTCGCGACGAACGTGTTGGTGAACGCCCAACGGGTGGAGGCCTGCGCCTTCAAGCTCCTCGCGCACCTCGTCAGCAGTGATGCCGCGCGGAACCTGTTTAATGTACACGCGATGTGTACGCTCACTCTGGGAAGGTGGGGGTGGGTGACCAAATAAATAAATTTGTGAAAGTTCGCGTAAGTTTCGGATTCACGATATGCGATTGGGGAGCAGGTTGACACCTGGTAGCCAACTCGTCCAATTCTGGTAGTAACACGACCGATTGTGGTCAACTTACCAATGGCGTCTCCTATCGCTTTGGCGTGCTTTTTGACTGCGTGTATTTGCAATCGGAAGCGGTAGGGTTGTCTCGGCGGTCGTGAGGCGACCGCCGGTTCAGTTTCCGTGGTCGGGGCCTGCGCGGAGGCGCCCGCCTCGCCATTCACATTGCGGGGCTGGCCGCACTGGCGCACGGAGTCGGACTGCCATGCGGCCGATTGTTTGCCGAGTGAAGGAATTTTATCTGGGAGAGGAGTGGGAGGCCGACGTGCTTCGGAGTCCGTTGGCACCTTACCTCTCCTGCCGGAGCTCCCGTCTGTCACCTCTGCCGCGGCGGTGGTTGAAACGTTGCGGGCGGCAGCTTCCTGGGCGGCGAGGCTCATATTCTTCTTCTTCTTTCCTCTCTTTTTCCCTCGGAGGAGAGGGGTTTCAGAAGGGTTGTGTCCGTTCTCTGAGACGTCGCCGGTGTCGGGCGGCATGTCGGCACTGGAAGGGGGCGCTAAGTCCTCGGGGCGCAGCCGCTTTCTCGGAGGCGAGCGTGCCGAGGGCGAGCTGGTCGCCGATTCGACCAGCTTGGCTGAGTGGGAGGGGCGAGTCCCTCCGTGAGCTGCTCGCAGGGAAGGGCGTCTACCCGGGGCGTTGCCTCTGGTGGGGTGGCTGGGCCACGTTGACGCTTCTGCGTTGGTGCGGGGGCCGGGATCGGAGTGCGCGCTTCGATTTCTCGAGCCCTTTTCCGAACCGATGGAGAGTGGTTTTGTGGAGCCTGCGATCTCCAGAACTGGAGGAGCTCCACTTCCTTCGATCGGGCGAAGGCCAAAAGCACCTCGTGGGGCACCTCGCTGCAGCCGTCTTCTGGGGCACCCACTGGCTGGCCAACAGCCGGAAACGGCGACACCACTGCGCTGCTCCAGGATTCTTCGCCGTCACGCGCCACGCGGAGCACGATGCTCCTCCGCGGGGTAGTCGGGTCTTGCCGCGGTGGCGGCGAGAATGGCTGCTGTAGCGGGGAGCACGACATGTTGCCTTCTGGTTAGCTAGCGGGCGAGCATGACCCGCCTGGTCTCCCAGTTGGCCGGCCCGCGGGAGCTGAGCTCCACCGGGGCCACAAGCTCTTGTCGCACGTGCGGTGAAAGGTGGTGAAAGGTCGCCTGACGGAGCAGTGAGGGACGCGTCCAAACCCTCCGACTGCGAGAAGCGAGTGTGATATGCCAGATATACCCATATGACTATTAGAGGATATTAAACTCATATTTTAAAAAAGTGTCAAAATATTTACTTTCGTGTTAAATGGATGGAAGATATGGTGTTTTACTGAAAAGAGTGAATTGAAAAGGGTGTCGTGTTTCAGGCATCCAGAATTTGTTTACCTTTTTAAATTCTTTGTTATCTCTGAAGTATAGAACAAAACTATGCAGAGTAGCTAAGACATAAATTCACAGGAGTTTCTGACTTAAATCTTCAAGAATGATAGAATAATTTTCAAAAAAATGACATTGGACAATGAAAATTCCCAAAGCGTCAAATTTTATTTTTGTCTCTTTAAGAGAGGAGGAGAGGTAAAGGAAGAATGAAGACAGCAGAAGAAACAAAACGAACTTACTCGGTCAGTTCCTTTATTAATCGCATCAGGTGATACGTTCGATTAGAGTGACAAGGACCAGCAGTGATCGTTTTTTCATCATTGTCACATTTATACAACACATTGTCACATTTATACACATCATTGTCACATCATTGTCACATTTATGCAACATAATTGCGGCATTAACAACTATGGTCGATACTCACTGTCTTGAAAAAACTTAAAATTTCACTTGACTTGTCAGGATAAGAAATTCTGTAGTTATTAACTTCACAAAACAACGCACATGTTTCGTGTATTCCTCTGTTTACACAACTGACTCTGTAGGTCTGAGAAAGAAGGCTACTTTGTTTCAGACAGACCATAGCAGTGTCAGTTGTTTATAAATAAACTTAATAGTAGCATTTCGTGAGAAGATTTCCATTTGCGACCGTATGTGTGTTTCTGCGATTCATAGCATGACGAAAGTCAAACGGTTTCTTTATGCTTGAACGTCACGATGCGTCGTGTCATATAAGCGAGTCCGGCAGACAGTAAGCTGTCTACGTGCGCCAGTGAATAAAATATTTTTTGAAATGTTATTTATAAGTGTCTCGTTTAGAAATTTTGCAAATCTCTGCAAAATTGGTGTTAAAGAAATATGCGTGTTTTTACAACTAATTTAAGTGCAGACCTAAGGTAAATATTTGCTTTTAAATAATTAAAAAATATTTTAAACACTTAAAAAATATTTCACACAAATTATATACACATCACATGAAAAAACATCTTCTTCGGTTAAATTTAAGTTAATTTATGTGTTTTCTGAATAAAATGGTATTTGCGCAAAACCATTTTAAACATTAGCATGATTCTTCGGAAAAAGTAATTATTAATATTTCTGAAAGTGGTGGAATTAGAAAAAATAAAAATACGTGACACCTAGTTTGAACTCTATAACATTTATAAAATTGTTTCAAGACGCTAAAAATTGTGATGTTTTGTGAGTGTGCGATTTGACGTGGAATGACTCATATGTGGATAAATCCTGTTGCTAAATTTAGAAAAAATCCTCTAACTCATGTTGTAGCCAAAATGCATGTTATGTTGGTTCTGTGTGGTGTAGTGGTATGGGTGCCGTCACGGTATCTTTGAAGATCTGACTCACGGAAATATAATTTGCTGCTTGAAAACACTTTTGCTGGTTTACGTAGTAGCATAATATTGAGAAGCATTTAGAAACAATGCGAGATGTGTATGTGATTTGGCAGCATCAATAGATAACGGTGCAAACTAGCACTACCCGTTGAATATCTTTAATGAAAATATTAGGAGCCATTTCTTAAAACATGGCGTTTGAGTGTTCCTGAAAATATGTATTTTTGAGCTGATATTAACAGAACACTCTCAAGGTTTCGATAAACGTTATGACATTATTTGAAGCACATAAATACAATAATGTAAACGATTTTCCGCTAATGTAAATACTAACGACGTGAGAGGCAAGTATACAATTATATTTCTGTAGTTTTTTTAGAATTAATTAATATGGCGTGTATTTAGCACTAATACAATCAAAAGTTTAAAGAAATAATTTGTGGCTGTTTTTGAGAAAATTTGATAATGGCCGGGAGGCTTCAGGTAAAGTAACCCCAAAGTTTGAAGAAAGTTTTTTCAAGTCACAGCACCTCGAGTTGAGCCAGATCGACCAGGGAATTGCCATTTAGGTAAAAATTGTCCGTATGGTTTAGGCGCTAGTGGTGTTCATAGACCGACAGACGGACAGACCGACGGACGGATAGAAGGAAGTTAAGAAAAACACGTTTTCGTTATCAGGGGACCCCAAAATGAGTATTTCCGTTGAAATCTCGAAATCGATTTTTCGCAGCATTTCATAACTTTCTCTATCCTACGTATATACTTCATACACATGTAGTATACGAGAAAATAAAAAAGTTAACGAAATTAAAATTGTGTACGAGTAAGTCAGATGTTTTTACCCGCTCTGAAAAGTTCATTAGCAAAACGTCAGAGTCAAAACCGAATCGTCTTTCACTTTTCCAATATTAACACGGTTTGTTCTCTCATACATAAAACATACTACATACATAATACACACTTTTCGTATGCAGTTATGTTTTCAGGCTTTGTCCGCAACTTGTAATATTTAATCCAGAATATGTTAAATATTTTACATTTTCAAACGTATCGTATATTTTATTTCAAACATTATCCTCTAAGACACTAAGACACTATTCTCTAAGACACTAAATATACACTGCAAGGCCTACTAAGATACTGTTGCGTCATACGGGTGTAATCAGAACACAGACGAGAGTGGTTTGTGAAATCAGTAGATTAATTCACAATCTAAACCTTAGTCACTATTAAACAATTACACTGCTTACAATTAACTAAATAAATAGAACCCACTGCTAGAAGAGATAATTTACGGAACGGCTGCCACACCGCAACATACAATCAATGTTTCCAGTGCGGAGCTCCGCTCTACTCTGAGATCATCTACATGTCTCGCTAGTCACGACAATGAATTGCTGGCCTTTTGCCCTCATGCACCTACTCGCACAAACTCACGCCCCACCTGCCGCCGACGTTGCTGGGAACAAGAAGGGTCGGGGCATTGTTCTCATGGCCTTATATAGGCCCTTCAGCACTACCTGTCGCCCCCATTGCCTCCACCATACAGCCACCTTACCACGCCCCGTCCACGGAAAGTCCCAGTGGTCACTCCGCTCTTTGTTAAACATCCGGCGATGACAGCCGTCTGCTACGTGCTTGTCTCCATGCTTTAGCGCGACACGACGCTACAATACATGTTGAGAAGTCACATGACGTCATCAAATACTTGCCTCATATGGTAGAGATATGTTTGAATTTGTCAAAATTTAAATCATTCTTTAATAGACACAAACAAATATTGAACGTAACACGTGGTTAAAGGGGTATTGCACTCGTGGTAAATAAGAAAATTCATTATCGTCGATTGTTTTCTTGAACATGCCTCTTATGCAATTATCCACTGTAGTTAATTATAATTAGTCCACTGTTATTGTCCACTGTAGTTAATTACTATAATTCATCGTAGATAATGCTTTTAATTGCATTTAGAATAGGTAAAAACTTGCCGAAAAATATTTGCTATTAAAACCTTCCTGTAAAGATGATTAAAAATTTGAAACAATTACAAAACTTTCAACTTTAAGCAGCAAAACTAATACCTAAGCCTAGATATTAGGTGATAATCGTATTAAGAATTATTTATATTTAATATTGTGAATTGTAATTTATTTAATATCTTTTCAGATCTTCTAAAAATTATGGTGACAATTCGTCAAAAATATGGTTCCATTGTTCGTTTTTGGTTTGGGCCACATTTAGTTGTGGGTGTTGCTGATCCACATCATGTAGAGGTATGTTTGAAGGATAATTTCTGTAATTAATTTTATTCTTAATCTCGGTAAAGTATGTATAGCGTGTAGAGTCTTACGAGTAAAGAACATTTCTGGTTGTATCATTTGGGCTACCTACACTGAACCTCAAGAGACACAAAAACGTAAGATATATAAAGAAGAGGATGAAAACGTTATAATGCACAGAATAGACATTATTATTATTATTATTATTATTATTATTATTATTATTATTATTATTATTATTATTATTACTACTAACTAAAGTTTTATGCTGCGAATGAAGACATTCTCTCACATACTATACGTATTAAATTAATGACTAAACCGTTTCGCGCGTATACGCGGCTAAACAAATCAGCCGATTTTCTCCAAAATTTATTTTCTCCAATCGATCTGGTTGATGTCGCAGCCAATAAAATTTGAAACAGATATTTTAATTGGGGGGGAGGGACCTTACATGAAGGTCCCCGGATATTTTCAAAATTGTCAAACAAATTAGTCCATATTTTTCAATTAAATTTTGTTTTCGGATAGTGTATAAATTGTTTATGGCAATGATGTAGATATCATAATCGTTGAAATCTTCAAGTTTTCGAAAATTGTAAAAGTTCAATTTTTTGGCGTCTTCCTACAACTAAACTATTGAAGTTTTCAAATTATTTTTTATATAGACTATGAGACTCGCACAATTCTCTGAAATGTCTTTTACACTATTTAACAACAAAATATAATAAAAAAAATTGGGGCCATCTTTTTTTAATTTTAAAAATGTCCCAGGGGCCTAATGTAAAGTACTACCCTCCCAAAAGAACTGAAATTTTGGTTCCAAATTACAGGGCCCGAGACATCAGCTAGGATAGAGAAATATCTGTTGAAGAAAATCAGATGAACGGTTTATGCGCTAGAGTTGTGCACAGACGGACGGACAGACGTTTTGCTGTCAATCGATATTTCGTTATCAAGTACACAAAACTTAGTTTCTGGCTACATTGCGTGTTAGAGGATTTTTTTCTATATTTAGCGATTGGATTTGTCTACTCTTTCCTTACCAGGGCCCGGCAATGAGAGATTTGTGTCGAAAATTCCCCATTTTCCGGAGCATTTTTTTTCTCTTTTTATGTTAGTAAGTGCGAGAAAGTAAAAAATTAAAATACAAATTTTTGTCCCATTTGGCTTATTATCGTGCATATACCGCGGTATAGTGGTATGTAATTACATACCTCTATATATTTTATATTAGCTATATACCATATTTAATATCTAGTGTCATAATTTGAAATATTAGAAAGCTAATAGTAATAAATAATTTTGTCAATAATATTCTGACCGTTAGGTATAACCATCACACGGAAAACAATTTTTTAATGTTATTTTTAATTACTTGAGTTGATGTTAAAAAATTTATCAATTTTAGAGACTTTAATATAAGTGAGAATTTCTTAAGAATTTTAGATGTAATGGTATGAACTATCATAATAATAATCTGATTAAAGATTTTTATGGTATTAAAATATTTAAATGCTTTAATATCATTTTTTTTATTATGAAGTGATTCTACATCACCTTCAAAGTGAAACGTAAAAGTAAATGTATTCGATAATCATATTATTTGTTACATAATGGTTAACATAACGGACTTGAAAATAAATTGACTAATTATTTTATAAAAGGATACATAATATGCATTAGAAGTTGGCTTTACAAAGAAAGACCGATTGTGCGAAGATCGTTTGCACAATAGCAACAATATCGTAGTATTTCTGAAGATCCAATAATATCGGAATTATATTCCCAAAGCATTTATGTTTTTCTTCCTATGTGTCGTGATCGGTCTTCGAAATTCAGGATGGTTGGTTTTAATTATAAATATTGTAAATCGATGTTTTTTTCTGAAAACTTTTCTGCCAAATATGAAATTGCTTGACTTAATTGATATGTTCCATAAAAAATAATCAATTTTTATTCCGTGATCTCTGGACAATTAGGAATATCATTAGTTATCTTTTTGAAAACCACTTTTCGTCCAACCCATCTTTGTTCTTCCACTTCCGTTCACAGCGTATTAGTTGGAGGTTGATGATGTAGCATGCGTTGAATAATATCTTTTGTGCTGCTCACATTGGAAATAATTCTTCGACTTAAAGTATTGTTTAAATTGCATGTTATTTAACAATATAAGCCTACAATTGTTAATAATTTGTTTCCTAATTGGTGGTGCAAGAGTTTGTATTTTAACAATAACTCCGTCATCCGCTTCCATCCCGCAAATCTTCGTTACGAAACGAGGAGATTTAGTTTCCTCATTTGTTTACTGCTTACGATTACCATTCAGCGCAAGCATAAGAACGATGTCCTTTTGATATTCTAAATCTATTTTTTACTAATTTTCCTACCGATGATAGTTAATATTATTGTATTCCTATCATTTTTGAAACAAAATTTAATTTAGTAATTGACATTGTTGACCTTACATATTTACTCTCTCAATGTCTTTACGAAATTCTTAATTTTAACACTTTCCTTTCGACGAAAAACAGGTCTCTTAGCGATGCGTCGAGGGCTCCGTTCTTGGTCACTCACTTATAATTTCATGGAAGTTTTATTCAAAAAAGTCAATTGAAAAACATCTTATACATAGTTATAGTAGATAACATTACTGAAAAAACATAGAAATTTCAAATAATGTAAAATGAAGTTTTTGTATAAACACAAAAAAACAAAGATAAAAGGACTTTTGGCAGTAGGTTAGCAGTAAATTTGTGCTGGAGAAGCCAAATCCAACAGTTAAAAATTGCCTGACTTCTTCCCTATGGTTCCGGTGCCTCAGAAATTACTGTGTCGTCAGTACTGCCCAAAGTCTCTCGACAAATTGGGGAAGTTTTGTTGTTCACATTCCGTTATGTTTGGTAGCGCCTGGTGTAGCCGGCGAACTGCTGCACAGTCTCAGGCACCGCACTGGAGGAGCGGGTGGTATCGGCGACGCTGGTGGCGCCTCCTGTGGAGGGGGTGGACGACGGGGGGTTGCGTTGCCGGCAAGCGCAAGTCTGGTACTTCCGGGGGCGAGATGGACCCTCGCCGTGTGCGAGTAGAAGCATTACTTCCGGTACAATGCGTTTCGTTGGGTTGTCCATCAACTGTTCCTCGCTGCAATTCACACATTCGTATTACCGCGGATTTACAGTGTTCGCGTTTTTTTGGAATTCACTTATTAACTCGTTAATATTTCGTTAACCAGACGTCCTATCTCCTTTTATATGTCCCTACATTACATCCTGCATCCATCGAGACACGTCACATTCTGATAAAAAATTCACTTCAAGCAGCCCATCGTCTCTTACTTTCATTGTTTCCTGGAGATTTAAAAGTTATTCTAAATGGATCTCTTCTGCAACATCTGAGTTCATTTGCCTAGTCAACAATGTCTCTTGTAAAAGCGTTACGTATATAAAATATGTTTCTATTATTTTAAATATACTTGGAAATTAATTCTATTTACAATTTCTTAACCCCATAACTGAAGCCGCATGAAGAACATCAGTAGAATGGACAATCATAGAATCGATATCGTTTGGGTTTTACAATATCCGTATTTCTTTCTCTAATGCTTTCCACTCAGCTCGGTGGTTTAGTCAGCGAGGAGAACAGGCTACGTTTAGCTCGGATATCAAAATTCATAAGAATTGGGAAGTAGTCACTGCCATGCAGGGCGACAAGAACAGTCCACTCAATGATGGGAGAGAGACCATTGCAGAGAGTGCAGAGAGCTGGATCTATGGACGAGAAAGTGGATACGCGAAAACGTGTGTGCTTCGCCATTATCCAGAACAATTCGATTCTGGTTGTCAATAATATTGTTAGCAAAAAGGATGGTGTATCCGAGTGCATACGGTTTGAAGATCTGTTCGAACATTATATTCCTCAGAGAACAAGGAGTCACGAATAAGCAACACGACTCCACCGTGAGTATGAAGTCCGTCATCTTTATCAAATCGATAGGTGCTAAAACCGCAAAGACGGAGGGGATGATGGGGAAAAATATGAGTTTTCTAAAGGCAAACTATAGATGGCATATGACAAATTATCAATTTCGATTTTTAATGTACACGAATGCCGTGTAAATTCCATGAGAGAGTCATTGTAGGGAATTATTTCTTTGATAGTTTTTTTTCTTTCTCGCCTTCTTAAAGGCTGCAGCGCAACTCTCCTAGTGCTCCTCGTCAAAAGCAGTCATACTGAATCCTGACTGCTGCTGAAGATGGTCTCCTGTGTCGGAAGTCTCCCGTTTTTTCTTGCCACAGGTGACCGAGATCTATGAGGTCTGGAACATCGTTCGATGTGAGTCTCGGAAGAAGGAATTGGATGGGACTTCGATGAATATTTGTTTGCAGGCGATATATGACTAGGATCCATCAGTAGAAGTCATAGGTGGCTGGTGGAGTTTTTTGCTTGTTCTTTAATACTTTGTAGGTATTATCACTTTTCTACTTTGAATGCACGATTTATCTTCAGGGAAGTCCATAGGCGACGCATAAGAACTGAAGTGCGCTACTAGAACGGAAGCCCATTATATTTGACAACTTGCTGCTACCCCTGCTAACTTAGTCTGTAGGGCACTGGAGGAGGATCGTGGTAGGTCAACTGGATTTCAGGCCTGTTCACCGACGTTTCACCTCAGTGAAGGAAACCTTTTCGATGACTGATATTCTCAATTTCTCTTCCCCAAAGAAAGGTAGAACAGTGGTTGTAATTGACTGTATGGTCGTCCAAACAATTGACACAGTGCGATGGTGTAGCGAAGGGTTATGGGTCGTGCACTTATGTACCGCAGTTCCAGCATACTGGGTCACCAACATACATCGCCGCTGGGTGTGCCCAAACTATTGACACTTGATACAGCGAGAGTCCCAAAAAGTTTATTTCCCTCAAAATCTCGAAACCAATTTTCCACAACCCTACATAACTTTTGTTCTCAACATTTTACAGGTTCAGATTGCTCTATTACCTTTAACACAAACTCAAATTTTAACTTCAAATTTTTCATCCAGATATTCTCTTTCGAATAGTGCAAAACGTGCTTAGTACATGATATAAAAGCCACTTTGATGTATAATTTTTGTTTTTGAAAAGCTACACAAATGTGAAATCTCTCTCGTCGTTAACATACGTATTATAGACGTTGCTGCATTTGACAGTGATTAAAATAATAGTAGAAGTGACTGAAATAATGTTTAATGCATTTTCTGAAAACCTCAAAGGTTTTCTGTGATCATAAGATTAAAGGTGTAATTTCAGAAACTCTCAATGACATTTTCTCAAGCAAGAGCATTTCATTAAATTGCATACAGGACCAAGATTTAGCCTCCTATAATATTCTTTGTGACCTCGAATAATTGTGTCGCATAGAAAAATCTGAAAAAGTGACCTTTAGGCGGCAATAGATGGCAGATGAAATGCTGAATTTTGAGGGTGGGGGAAAACCGAAAGCAAGCCTAGACTAAAGAGATTAAACGATTAACTAATAAGAGAAAATCTCTGCCATTCTGCAGCACCGTTACAGAATATCGTTACCGTTACTTTCTCGTATACCTACGTATATACGGTGTACAATACTTAGTGTAAATAAAGTCACGTAATGCCAGGAAAAATCTAATTCGCTTGTCTGTCACTCAGCCCCTCCCCCATTCGACTCCTCTCCCAGTTGGCCCCTCCCTCAGTCGACCCCTCCCCCTGTCGGTCCCTCCACCAGTCGACCACCAGCACTCCACACCCAGAGAGCGCCACCGTCGCACACGCTACCGCCCTTGGCCACCAGAGCGCGCGCGCGCTACCGCCAGCCTTCGCCGCCAGAGCGAAGGATGTTGTCATCCGGCGGGAGGCGTTGACCCCGGCTGTTGACATTTCGACGGGAGGCGTTCGGGCCCGTTATAATTGGTGGCGCCGGTTGTTGACATCTAATCTATTTCCAGAGCCCAGACCCGCGTATTCCCCCTTCTGAAATCCCTTCTTCGCCGCGCACGACAGTCTCTGATTGCTCAGCATCAACCTCGGTGAGCATTGGCGGAGGTCCTTTCTAACAAATAGCGTCCTAAACAGTTAAGATCATCAAAAATTGCCGTTGGAGTTTCGGCGGCAACACTCAGACCCCGCGCGCCTGCAGTTATAGGTTATAGTAACTTAGAATATTACGAATTTTTCTATTGTTCAACATCGTTATAAGTTCACTAATTTTCCCTCACTTAATACGGCATATATTATGTATCTAATAATAAATAACGTGTTTGAAAGGTTTGGTTACCATATGAGAGTTTATTATATAATAATAAAATTAAGAACAAATGTTAATTGTGTTTAATAAATACGTCTTATATTCGATTCGCAAGATACATAAATGACATAACAGTTAGTATGAAATGAATTATTTTTCCTTCGACGCATATTTTTTGATCTAATTATGAACTGTAAACGTTTTGCCTTTTGTAGTATTTTCTTGGGTCTCTTGAAAATATACTTCTGGTCCCCAAGCAATAATTATTGGAAAATGCAATTCATATCCTTTTATTTAAACATCGTGAAATAATTCACAAAGTAACTAGTGGGGGTACAACAGCACATACTTTCTCGTGTTATTAAAACGACTACGTAATATTTCATTTTTCGTCCTACTGACAATCCCCGTCTTCTGGGGCACCCACTGGCTGGCCAACAGCCGGAAACGGCGACACCACTGCGCTGCTCCAGGATTCTTCGCCGTCACGCGCCACGCGGAGCACGATGCTCCTCCGCGGGGTAGTCGGGTCTTGCCGCGGTGGCGGCGAGAATGGCTGCTGTAGCGGGGAGCACGACATGTTGCCTTCTGGTTAGCTAGCGGGCGAGCATGACCCTCCCGGTCTCCCAGTTGGCCGGCCCGCGGGAGCTGAGCTCCACCGGGGCCACAAGCTCTTGCCGCACGTGCGGTGAAAGGCGGCTGAAGGTCGCCTGGCGGAGCAGAGGGGAACGGGTCCAAACCCTGGACTGCTGGGACTGCTAGACTGCTGGGAGGGAACTGAAGCAATTTGTAAGCACTATAGTATTTGTGAGTTAAAATGTTTTAAATTACCTCAAATGAAGTTTTTCGAATACTCAAATCTTTTCTGTAAAAGAGTGCTTCAAATTTCGAATTTACAGTGGTGTCCAAGCGCCATTTTCTTAAAAATGGCCCAAAATGTTTCCAAGAAAATTGCCATTTAGCAAAATTTTTACTGTTATCCAATGTTGTTTAAATAATATGTTGGTTCTACTAATAAAAACAGAAAAATTAAGAAAATTTCAAAAAAATGTACTTTTGACGGCAATACATTGCAACTGCCAAGTGTATGTTGCAAGTTTGTATAGCTAACTAGGATCAAAAGAAATAGAAAACTAATACGGGAAAGTTTGTGCCATTCTGTAAAACGTCTAGTTACTTTCTCGCCTGCTACACAACGTACTGTAACGACACTCCAGCTTTGAGAACGAAGACGTGTTGATTTCGCGACGCTCCAAGGCTGGCAAATTGAACCGTTAGGGGCATTGGGGATCCGCGGCACAGACAAGGGTGCCGTCCATACGGGAAACAAAGGAGGAGGTTTCTGGAAACCAGCCCTCGGGATGATCCCTCGTAACAACCACCTTGTATTGTTTAAAACAACCACCCCGCCCAATGCGTCCGTTGTCGCACCAGTAAAACGTTACTCTCCCCCAAAAAGAAATATTTCAAAAAGACACTGCGTGCATCCACCGACCACTGACGAATGGGGGGGAGGCATGCTGCTTACAGCTGCGAGCAGCAAAAAAACTGGGCCTGAAAAATTTTTTAATTTTAAATTTTCTTGTTCATTCGTTTGCCTATTGTTTGACCACGTTTGCCCTCCCTCTGGAAATTTTTACCCCGCTCTTTCACAATTTTTTTCTGTACATCACATTTTTACGAAATTTCAAGATTTTGCCTAAAATGTTTTAAATACCAAAATTTGAAGTGCACTTTCGTTTGTCCATCGTTTGCTGCTTTAGTCACGAACTAGATTATTTTTACCACGTTTTCTCTAGCAGATATTGGATAAAAACGTATTCTAAAGTAACCAAAGGCGTGAAACTGGCCCCCAAAAAACGAAAAATACATTTTTTTGTGGATTCGTTTGTTTCTCGTTTGCCCACGTCGGTCGGCGGTCTCGGCCGCAAAAGGATGCCACGGAGAGTCCAGCGCATATTCTCCAGAACAAAGTTCGAGCAAGCGCGGGCCGGTAAAATTGTGAGGAATGCACACCTCTACTAATTCCTTTTTAATACAAATGTTCTTATTAAATATGAATATGTTTTTCTTTTACCATTTCAGATCTTCTTAACTTCTAAAACCAATATTAAAAAAAGTATGCAGTACAGATTTATAGAACCTCTGGGTGGTAAGGGTCTTCTTACAGCTTCAGGTAAAGTACTTGTAACCCTTTTTTCTTTTGTATAGTATATTTTAATTTAAAAATTAAGTATTATTTTTCATTTTATAGGTGACAAAATGAGATCTGACAGAAAATTAATAAACCCAGCTTTTCACTGTAAAATTCTGGAAGATTTTGGGAGTGTATTTAATTCGCATGCAAGTATTATGACACAAAAATTGAAGAAGGAAGTTGGTGGTGCTGAGTTTGATATAGATAAATATTTAACACTTTGCACCCTGGATATTGCATGTGGTAAATATATTAATTAAAGTATTTTTATTCGTATTTTTAATTTTGATTGCGTTTTTTTTACTGTTGGTTAATTTAAATAACTGAAAAGCTAATTGATACTGTTGTATTAGCACCTTATTAACTCGATATAATGATTTTAGTGTTTTAAACGTTCCTCTTTGAAAGTTGAATATACATTCACAAGTTCAAGGTTGTCCAAACGGCGGCCCGCATTACCATTTAACGGAACTGTGGAACCCGAAACGTTATTAGTCCTGCAACGCTGAAGTCCCTTGCATTCATGAGCGAGAATATTTTTTTACGTAGCGCACGTGAAATGCCGGGTTATGCACCTCATTAATAGGTTAAGTTTACATTTAAGGATTTTTTCTAGTGAGTTCAGGAATTCAACCCCCCCCCCCCAGCGTTATGCATGTTTCGGCCTGATATCACGCACAGTTTCATCCCCCCATTCCCGTAGTGTAGCAAACTGCCGGAATCAACAATACGGGTCACGTGTGTATCGACCGAGTAATGTAAATTTGACCCGTAACCATATTAAAAGTTAAGTTGTGGCCCTCGAGGCCTCGCAAGTCGGAAATCTCTGCACTACTGTATATTAAGGTGAACTATAGTATATATTTAAAGATAATTTACGCTTTAAAGCCGGGAAGAGGATTATAAATTACCCAAAAGTTAACGGTCGTTTTAACTTTCCTGCTACTAATTACGCAGTAAAGAAAAATTATTTTATGACTCCGGGAAAAACTACAAACATTCGATGGAAAACATCTTATTAACCGGCCCCTTTAACGAAAAATTGAATAAACCTTCTCACTTTAAATATATATTGTGTCGTAACACCCAAGCAGGGCACTCGAACAAGACTGCAGACGCCACGCCAAGGGGACCCACCGATTCTGACAGATTATATACGTACGAGTAGGGGCTTCCCCGTCTGTGACGGCGACAAACTACTTTGGGATTCCCTTAGATGGTAAGATCTACGGAAGAGCCACGCAAACTGAGACGTTTAAAAATCCGGGATTTTCTCATGCCAATCGTTTGTCGCAGACGGTGGCGTTGTCCGCGCCGACCCTCCACCCCTGCTTCATGGCGATAACAAGTAGTCACAAGCGTTCGCGCACGAAACACTGATCATCCAGCTGGGGTTGATTGAATTGGGGGCGAATGAGCGACAAGAGGCGTGCTTCCCCTTGGTCACGCTTGGGCATGACAAGGTTGTCGCTTTGTTCCACGCGCGTACCAAATCGAACTTAGACAGTCTTCTGTCGCTACGCACAATGCTTGCAGGGATTTTCGAATGCCATTGGTCTGCACTAGCTTTTCCGTCTTGCCGCGTGCTCTTGCCAGTTGCCCTCTATCGCCACCCAAAGAACATTTAAAAAAAACATTTTCTTCGATTTTCTAAAAGACATAAAGGTCATTACTTCAAAAATATTGAAGATTTGTAAAACCTCACCACATATAGAAATTTTCCTTGAAAATTTGAAGCCGTTTTTAAGAAAATGTGATTTAAGAGTTAGAGTAAATTTGAAGATACACAGAAAGCTTATGAGTTTTCGATAAACATAATTGGAAATTATGTGAAGAACTTCCACTTACAAATGCACTAATAATTACAAGACGCTGCAAATGGACTTGTTAAAGTCGTGGGAAATACTTCAAAAAATTCAATTTTTTAATTTGTGTAGTTAAAAAAACAATAAATAAATATAGCAAAATTATTTTTTTTCTTTTAATGAGTGTATTTAGCACTATCAGTACAAAAATTTTAAAAAAATAAGTTGTTTTTTTAGAAAATGGGGTTTGAGAGTTTGTAAAAATACGAGCTAATTTTCACCGAAAAGTTTTGTGTTTTCGACATACTTTCAGACATTACTCCAAAGATACGTACTCATAAATGCAATGATGCGTTCAAATCGCCGGTAATGTAAATATTAACAACGTGAGAGTAATGTCAAAAAAATTAAAATTTGGGGATATTTGATAAAAACAACCTCAAAAGAATACAGCAAAATCGCTTTTACGTCGTCATGTACAGTACATTTGACACTTTCCTTACTAAAAGTTCACAGAATAAATTTGGAGCCCCCTTTTGAGAAATTTTTCTTTTTGATATTTCTTAATATTGCACATATTTCTTTTAATAATATGCTTAAACAACTAAAATGTCAAAAATATAAAATATATGTACAACTTGAAATATATGTTGCAAATAACATGAATGAAAGACAACAAATTTATCAATATTTCGATTTTCCAGTGGTATTATCGTAATATTATTTTAAGAATAATCAAAATGAGTAAAACCTAGTCCTAAATAAAACTTTTTGTTGAAAAATTTGAAGTCTTGGGTAAGTAAGAATCAATTAAACGTTAATATAAATGCGGAATTTCACGGAAATATTCTGAGTTTTGGAAAATCTTAATTAAAAGTCATTTTCAAGCACTTCCTCTCACAAATGCAATACTGTAAACAATTCTACAAATGTACCCTTTAACGACACGTGACATATTTAAGAAACGTTTGCAAAAGTTTAAGAAAAACAAAAAATACACAAAAATATGTTTTATGTCAACTCATACAGTGTTTATTAGAATTATCTTTAAGAAATTACAACAAAACACGTGATGCTTCAGAATGGAACAGATTTTCTCGTATTTATTTTCTAAATTCTTTGATCTGGGATATCTTTTTTGAAATGCCACATACTCTTGCCGGCTTATATATCGCTGCTCAAAATATTTTTTTTTAATTGTCCCAATTTTTCGTTGTCCTAATAGTAGAACAAAAATATTGGTTTAAGTATATTGTGAAAGAGTAGAAACTCGTCCTATATGAAAATTTTCGTTGAAAAATTAAGACCCGTTTTTAAGAAAATGGCGATGAAGAGTTACTGTAAATCAGAAAATTGAAATATCTTTTGAGTTTTCGAAAAACTTATATTGAAAACATTTTAAACATTTCCATTCACAAATACAATGTTGTTTACAAATTGCTGTAAATGTGCATATTAATGACGCGAGTGACGTTTAAAAATATATTAGCGTAATTTTTGAAAAAGAAAATGGATACAGAACAATGTGTGTAATTTAACCTAAATAGTGGAATTAGCATTCAGAAAACAAAAAGTTTGAAAAAACAATTCGGAGCTTGGCGTTGGAGCGTTTAATAATGAGGAATTTTGAACCCATTTTCACAAAAACGTTTTCAATTTTTCATTTTTTGAAAAACATTAAAAGTCATCATTTGAAGCATACGTACTCATAAAGGCAATAATTTGAACAAATCGGCGCTAATTTTAATACTAATGGCGTGAGTCAAAAAATATATTCTTGTAATTTTTGACAAAACTAAAGAATCGTGCAAAATGGCGTTTAAGCCATCTTATTGAGAATATTTAGTACTCTCCTTATCAAACTTTGAACGAGAAAATTACGATGTTTGAGGAAATTTGTTTTTGATATTTTTTAATATTGCACATATTTCCGCAATACTGCACGAAAAAGACTAAAGTTTTCTAAAACTTTTACTTAAAGGAACGATCGCAATCCTCGATTTTGTAATAGTAGGAATAAATCGAAAAAAACAGTACAAAAGTAGTTATTTTCTACATATTAAAATTTTTCCTATTCATCACGACTAAGGATCTTATGAGTTAGCTGAATCTACTCCTGGTTGCAACCCGCCATCTAAGGAGCAGATCTAGAGACTGTCGGAGCCCCTACAATACTTTGCGCAAAATTTGGGTTGTTCAAAATAAAGCAATTTCTTGCACTTCTCATTTTTTGAAAGCTCTGGGAGTTTAGCCTGGTTCTTACACAAATTTTGCGGAAAATCCAAGAACTCCAATGACTATCGGTACGACCTGTGCTTTTACGCCCCAAATTCGGTTGATCTTGATTTTCAAACTCTTGTATCTAAGACGTTTCTCTGCCTCCTTGGTTTCGACGTCTCATTCTCAAGGCACAGCAACCAGTGTTGTCAGATGTGTTTAGAGGGATTCCGCCATGTTCGTTTCAGTTTCCGCCGAAAATCCGCTGAACTGGTTTTAAATTTCCCGCCTAAATCCGCTAAGTGTAAAATAAATTATTTTTCCATATTTTAGTGTTGTTTTAATTTATTCTATTATAAAATATGATTGCGAAATATAGTGGATTTATTGAACCTGCAATTCAATTTTTAGATAATATAGAATGCATTACTTGGGTGAAAATTTGCAACATAATAACAATTGATTCCGGTATTATATAATTTATTATATAAGTATTATATTATTTATTCTTGCTAGTATATATATATATATATATATATATATATATATATATATATATATATATATATATATATATATATATTTAAAATTTTAAAAATATACACCTGTACGAAACAACTTATTAGTAAAGGTTAACGAAAACTGATACTTTACTAATTTTACTGCTATACTAACTTTATTAACTTCCACCGTTTATTCCGCTGTCCGTGAAACTATTTTTTTCCGCCGTACGAATTCAAAATCCGCTGAAAACGGCGAGAATTTCGCCGATATGGCAACACTGACTGCAACATCTACAGGAAGACATGATTTTTTTCTCCAAATACCGGATAACAATATCCGGTGTGTTTGCTGCTATCATGCGATCCGTCTAAATTTGTTGGTCGTGCAATATTGTATAGCAGTACGCTCTGAAGAAGGCCACAATAATCTGGCCGTGACGTTCGCCACCATGTCAGTGAAGCGGCTCGTCCCGGATACCCTAGATAACGTATAGATATTGTATAGAGCCCAACAGATGTCATCGGTGTTTGTGAGTGTTCGCATCTCTTACGACATGTATTTGGAACTTTGAGGGCGGTACAGAAGTACAAGTGGAGGTAACTACACACCCTGTCGCAGAGAGTATATATCAGAGACGGCAGTCAATGTTAAACGGAAAGCCCTTATTTGCGTGGAGGGGAGAAATTCGAATCTCCCACCCCAACAGAAACAACGAATGAAAAAGAGGGAGCCATATTTGACCCCCGCCAGCCAATAAGCGTCGAAAGGCAGTAAACCAATTGAAATGGAGACAGGACGTCGAACCGGGCTATCTTGAAATTACATTATTTAGTAAATTTTCAATGGCGACATGGTTATGTACTAAATAAAATGATTTTGACATAAAATGAAATGCATAAAAAAGTAATGTAAAGATCCAGTAATTCTTAAAGGATAATATAATTGTGAGGAAGTGAAGTAAACTGTAATGATAGGAGTGAAAATTAAAAAAGGTATTTTACATAAAAAAATATTTATTTGTAAAATTGGAACATATACAAAAAAAATAAACAATGTGCATGAAAAAATCTCTATGTGAAACAAAAGAACAAATCCGTGGTCAATCATCATTTGTGATACTATCATTATACTATAATCCAATGCTGCTAAACAAAACAAAAATAATAATAAATTTGTCACATAAATACAAACATACGCCCAGCATGACAAGTCAGAGATATATATAAGCATACAATACACAATAGAGATCATTCTAAAAATTGAATATAAGACATAAACTAAATGTAAAATTCAATTCTTGTATTAAATACAATATCATGGAAAGGTAATTGATTTTATACATAGTAGGTTGTAAAGACTAAATTCAAATATCAATAATAATACTAAAAAAAATTCTTCATAGATTCGTGCCTAGGCTGGGTCAGTCCTTTATATCCAACATCCAGTTTAGGTGCTTTGAAAATGTTGCAACAGAAAATGCAAAAATTATTAGTTCAGTTTATATTGATGTAGATACGTGTTATATAACTAAATATAAAAATGCAAACACATACTTAAATTATATCATGATCCTAATACAAATCTCAAAAATAGTCATGTTGCATTGTGAATATGTTTAGAAAATAATATAAATTCCTAATAACAATTCCAACGTTATCCAAAGAGCTATGTATATAGTACATAAGTATAAAGTATGTATATAGTATGCAGTTTCAAGGGCAAACATTAAGAAAAATAGTGAGAATTAAAATAAAACACAAACATGAGATAGTTATCCTGCAAAATGATCTTTTTATTATATAAAACACAAAAACGTCTTCAATTTTATTACATATCTTGTGTAGGAAAGTGACGCTCACCAAGTTGATTCAAGTATGTTTCTGACTTATTTACATTGCTATGACAAATTTCTTCTATTCTTTTGATTAATGAAATATTGGAGATCCTGCAGTTTGGACGTATTCAATTAGTGATAATTCACAAGAAAAAAATCCATCACAGAATGTGTTAGAAGAAGAGATATTATGTCATACATAAGAATACATGTTTGTGTTAATATACATGCATAAATTCTGTGTTAGAAATAGTGTTATCATGGAAAAAGCGTTTAATGAAAGTAAAACTACCGTATTCTCTCAGTATTCTTCAAAATTCGGTATTATGGCTGTCTGTTTATATCACTTACATCCAATTACTTAACTCACATATTCTCATCTCCATTTAAATATGACCATAAAATTACTAAAATATTGTTTTTTAGGATTATAGGAGTAATGTTTGAAAACTACTATTAATATATAGTGTACTTCCCATCCAAATGTATTGCACCAGCAATACCAAGAAGATTACCAAAATTGACGGATATTATATTTCATGTCATCAGTTGTTTTCTTCCTCATATATGCAACATAGAGCTAGCACACTTTTTCTTAGAAAATCTAGCACAGTTGGAAGAGTGAGCTGCAAATAACCAATCCAACTAACCAAAAATTTCCATGCAACACATACTTCTGTGTATCAGTGTTTGCATGGAAACAGGCCAATGTTGGGTCTCCAATTGCCATCAACCAATATACATTCATCATATATTATGTAATAATGTTGTATTACATTAAATACTAAATAATTAAGAAACAAAATAAGTATTAGATTCAGGTTGTTGGTATAAACATGACTATAAATAATAAATTGTTTTGTTAACAATTGTTTAAAACTAGTTAGGTTATGTTAGGAAAATTAGATGTTTTTATAAAATAGCCACAGTTATATGTAAACATACAAAAAATATACATTATTTGAATAATGGTTAAACTATTCGTAA
Source organism: Gryllus bimaculatus (assembly GCA_017312745.1). NCBI lineage: Eukaryota > Metazoa > Arthropoda > Insecta > Orthoptera > Gryllidae > Gryllus > Gryllus bimaculatus. The sequence goes on along the minus strand of BOPP01000119.1, from coordinate 3,810,567 downwards.
GAATCATGCCAATATATCTTCATTCGCACTTACCGTCCAGAGATACATTTGGAAAGAAAAAATAACCTTGTCTTTTCCGAATTTGTTCTTCATGGTATGTGGCAATTGGGTACCCAACAACGCCTATATTTCGGCATTTCTTAGCAAAATTGCAACAAAACAAAAATAAACTTACTCTTTTGGCCAAACGTTCAGAGAAATGCGAAATATCACAAACAGAAACCGTTGTTCACCTGGTCGTCCAATGCAACGAACAAATCACCGAAGACACCTTTGTTTTAAAAATTAGTTCGCAAAAGGCCCCTGTACAGCGCTACTGCCAGAAACAAAAGGTGGCACGAAGATAACTAGGCGAACAAAATACCCTCCCCTAACTCACGTCCCCCACCACTCTACTTGATACACTCCCATCCACTACTTTCAAATAAGGACGTTTTACCACCTATTAAGTAACACCCCTGTGCCCTGTCGTGTCTTTTCAAGTATTCGGTCTGTGGTAGAATTTGACAAGCTGAGACGATATGATCAATGGTTTATACTTGTTCCTGGCAGATGTGGCATACATTATCTTTGGAAATTTTTAGAACCGCTTGATTATAATGTGTTATCAACGCCCAATCTAGAGCAGCAAATAGAATTGCTTCCGATTCTGGCTTCATTCTTCCCCTTTTAAATCACATCTTTATTCATTTACACCTTGTCCATTCTTTTTAGATATTGCCCATGGAATGATTTGCCTCTCCTCGACTTCTTTTTTCACTCTTATATTCACTTTTTTCTGTCTTATTTTTCATGCTTAGTAGTATCAGACGTTCAGTGTTTGTGTTATTCTGCGTGGATTGAATAGTTTTCTATGCAATGCTCCTTGCTACACTAATAATGTCTGTTTTCCATTCTTTGGTCAGATTTCATGATCTGCCTCATTAGAGGGTCATTTTGATGACTTACTAAATACTTTCCCATCCCGATTATTGCATTGTGCCAGGAGGCTTAAATTTGTCTGTGGCCCCTTCCTCCTTCCTTACATGACACATGTCTATGAAACTCAGCTCAAGGGTGGGCGTAGTGATGCATTGTGACCAGTTGTCTGGTTTTTCTATCCATAATTTCAATTTCTTGCTAAGTCCACGTCCAGTTCACGAGTGCAAAACTGTACTCGACTACCAGCACCGCCAAAATACCATTTGCAGATATTTTATTCCTGGTGTTCAGGGAGTACTGTAGAACGAGTCTCACTCTTCTGTAATACTCCCTAAGAATTCTTTCTTTCATTGTGTCGTTCGAGATGGGCTCACATTTCTTCAATTCCCGGATATTTGTAAGTTTTACCTGGTTGAAGATCTTGAATCACAGTGTTCATATCAACTTCAATGCTTCCTGACGGTGCCACTTGGTCTCTCTTTAAACTGATTTTTGCACATCCTTTAAGACTACAGATGTCATTGCTAAAGTTATTCACGACAGACAGAATTTGGAAGAGAATCGCTTTATTCTTTGCAAACACTTTAAGATCATTCATGTAAAACAGATGTGATACTGGCCTTTCATACCATGGATCTTGTATCCAAAATCAGCTTGCGACAACTGTCATGATAGTGGGATCAAAGTAATGTAAAACAGCAAAGGGGATAGCAAATCTCCGTGAAAAATATCCCTGTTGATCTGAAATTTCTGATTTCTACTGCTCCCTTTCCACTATATATTAGTAACCTAGTACTCCACGCATCTCACTACCCTTGCAAAACTCATTAAGTCTAGGATGAAATCGATAGATCTTCAGTCTTCAAAATCCAATCGCGTGGTACACTGTCAAAGGCCTTCGTGTAGTCAATTCAAGCCATGTTTAAATTACGTTTTCGTTTCTTTGAGCATGATTCCCTTGTATCCATAAGAACATTTACGACATCCTTTTTGTCGAACTCGCAACAGATGGTTCCTCTCTAGGTGTCTAAACATTTTCTCAGCTATGGCTGCAGTTATTTGTACAGTACTGGCAGACAAGTGATTGGCCAGTTGGTCTTCGCCAAAGAGCTGTCTCCTGCTTTAGGTAGCAAATACGCGATGCCGCGTGTGAGCCATTTCGGGAGTTCCTTTCAGGTTTTCTAATATTTTTTAAAAAGCCTCTGCTAGATGATAATGCATTGCTGTTAATTTTTTAATCCAATAATTTTGGATCTGATCAATCCCGGGGGGTTTCCAGTTTCCCATGTTCTTAATTACTTGGAAGAGGTCTTCTTCCGAAATTTCGTGAACATGTCCCACTTTTCCCACAAGTTTGTCGACAGCATCAACTTTAGATTGAGACTACTGGCGTCTTTGTTGTAGGATCTGCTTTCCTCCCAGATTCCTGCCCAAAATGCTTCGACGTCATCTTTTAAAGGTGTGACAGCATTACTATTCAGTTTTGGGATCAGATTGCGATAGAACCTCTTCGCGTTTGTTTCAAACAACCGATTCTGCACACGGAAATATATTCTACATTTGTTACGTCTAATTCATTGATTGGATTTTGCTTGGATTTTCTGTTTTAACTTCTCATCCAACATTGAATATTTTTCGTTGAACTTTAGAGGTTTGTATTGATTTAGAAGATGCCTCGGCTAAGAGTTTTATTTCACGCCGAGTGTCAGTTATCCGCTTCATAATTCTTCTCGTCAATGGTGGTACAGCGCTGTTTACTCTGTTTTGCAGTCGGTGTTCTTGGCTGGCCCCAACATTATCTGAGATATCAGATATCTAGTTGCATACACAATGTGGTTGATTTCAGTAATATATAGATCTCTACCTGGGGTTTGTAACCCTTTATTTAAGACAGAGTTCGCAGTCTCTATCACTCTTAGCTTTGGCATTTTCTATATTCTCCCAACGGTGCACGAGATTGGAATGGAAGTTGACGAACTCTTTCCACCTCGAAGGAGATTGTGCATCATGTCCTTATCGAGTGATTATTGCCAGATGATTTTTCACCACGGACGTATATTTCATTGAAATGAGATGAGCCTTCAACAATACCACCGTTTTATTATTATTATTATTATTATTATTATTATTATTATTATTATTATTATTAAGCTATAACATACCTATCCAGGGCAAACACCTCCCACTCTCTGGTGGGGTAGCTAACAAAAGAACTTACCAGGTGAGCTAAAACCTGGCAAAATTATGTTGTCAACTCTATTATAAATATATATAGACCACCAGTTAATACATATTAGGATTTATCTAATTTTTCTGCAGTAGGACCTTATAATAAAGGTTTTTTTGTCGAAAATCGCCGTTTTTTTGCCGCAGCATTACACAATTTTATCTGTACCACGTTATATTAATCCGTATACGTAGGTATACGAGGTATAGGAATACGTATATTTTCTTTTCCTAAAGATGTCACCTCATTCATGGATCAAAACGAAGTACCGATTGGAATATTTTTAGATCTTTCAAAAACTTTTGACGTTGATCATTACATTTTACTTTCAAATTTACGTTAGTATGGAATTCGTGGTATTGCTCTAGATTGGTTATGTTAGTATCTCAAACAACGATCTCAGAGAGTAGAAGTACCTTACTGAAATAATGAAGCATTGTGTACACCACCCTTACCGATTATTTGCTAATTGCAGTGCCTCAAGAATCGATTTTAGGCCCTATTCTCTTCCTACTATACGTAAACGATATGCCCTTGACGATTAGAAACGGAAGAACATAATGCGAACATTCTTTGCAATAAAGAAAAAAGTAAATAGTAAATTTTATATATTTCAAATTGGTTCCTAATAACAAATTAATAGTAAATGAAAAGAAAACGGTTTCAATGCTATATTACATTTCAAATAAACAGCTCTGGCAATGGCAAAGGCAATGAACGGTGTGCCATTGACTGATGTTAAGGTAAAAAAATTTTTAGGACTTTCAATTCAGTCAAACCTTAATTGGAATGTTCATGAATTGAACACTAAATTAAGTTCTTTATGCTATGCTTTCAGAATTCGTTCTAATTCAGTCAGACTGCTCGTTGTGTATATTTCGCGAATGTTCATTTTCATCTGAGATATGGCATAATATTCTGTGGAATTACATCTTATAACTCCCTGACTTTTAAAGTACACAAAAAGAATTGTACAAATAATAATTAAATACCACTCACATGCGTCTTGTACGCCTCTCTGTATTAATCTGGGCATCTTACGATTACCTTGCCTCTTGGTCAGTGTTTTTTCTCAAAAATGACTTTCTTAGGCCGGGAATATTATTAGGAAAAACTGATGTCTATAACTAAATCACTCGACGTAGTAATCATATTCATCAGGTGAAAGTATCAACAGATCACTACAAAATATCCACATACAATACATGAATATTATATTACACTTTGCCAGATGACATTATTAAATTCGATACAAATGTTTAAGCCTCAAGTAAAATATTTTCTTCTGCACAACTGTTCTCTACAATTAGAGACAATACCGAGGATCCGAAAGGAAATTAAAATTAATTTTATTAACGACATTTAGTATATTATTTACCATTTGGATTGTACAATTGTAAATAACCTGTAAAAAGTATTGTATTTCAGCTTCCGGGTCAATGATTCCCCTCTCGATCAGGATTTCGTTCAGTTTCCCTGATGCTTGAGCAAATGCTGAGATGGCCCGTTGTTTTGCGTCTGGACGTAGATGTTACTTCAAACTAAGTTTTCCCCATAGCACGTCACACACAGTTTTTAACTGATTTAGACGAAAATAAATAATTAAATAAAGGTACATATAAGAGAAAGTGAAATTGTTGGAACTTGTTGAGAAACTGCCTTTGCGATTTAGGAAACTAGAAATTTGAGCTTGTTTTCACAGAAAACTTGTGAGTTTGCATGAAATTTTATAAGACACTATTTTAAGCACATGTATTTGTAAATGAAATAAATTGCATAATCAACCGTAAATATTAACGACGACGTAAGAGACAAGTTAAACTAGTGGTGCTACAGAATGCACACACTTTCTCACACTGGTTTTCTATTTCCTTCGGTCTCGGCTAGTTATGAGGACTTGCCACATATTCTTGCCAGCTGCCATTTATCGCTATCAAAATTAATTGTTTTTTTTCTAATTTTCTCAGTTTTTCGGTTTTCTAAGAGTAAAACTGCGTCCATCATGGCAATTTTCGTTGAACAATTTGCAGCTTTTATGAAATCGGCGTTTAAGCTCTACTGTAATTTCAAAATTTGAAGCTCTTTTTCCACAGAAAATTTTTGAAAAACCTACATATGAAGTATTTTCAAGTTCTTTAAGTCACAAATGCAATAGTGTTTACAAATTGCTGGAAATGTTCATATTAATAGAGAGAGATTTTTCAAAAATATTACATTTGTGTAATTTTTGAAAAACAAAAATTTACCCAACAATGAACTTTACGCCATATTAAATAGTGCAATTCTAACTATCCCTTCGAAAAGTTAGAAGACAATATTTGGACCCGTTTTTGAACGAATGACGTTTGAGCGTTTCTGAAAATGAGAAATGATTGTGTTCTTGTTTCTACAGAAAATGGAAGAGCTTTTCAGAAACTTTATCTGACATTATTTAAAACACATATACTCATAAACATTATAATGTGAAGATATCGACGTGAGAGACACGAAAAAAATTATATTTTTGTAATTTATCAACAAAAAAAAGGAATATAGTGTTTATGTCATCTCATAGAATACATTTAGAACTATCCGTACAAAAAGTTTACAGAAAAAATTAGAGACGTTTTTGAGAAAATCTTGTTTTTTAATTTTTTTTAATTGCACATATTGCACGCAATTTTGCGCAAAATCTATTAAAATTTAAAAATATGCACATAATCTTAGTAACAGAACTAATTATGGACAGACAAAAAAATTAATTTGAAGGAAAAAAATCTCAAACTTTAATGTGGTAGTTGTAGGAAGGCGCCGAAAAATGCATACTTTAGAAATTTTGTAAAAGTCTGAGTTAACAGTAAAAATCGGATCTATGCCTCTTTTATAAGTAAATGTTACTCTACCATTACAATAAGTTTAAAGAAAAAATGTTGAAAATGTCCGAAGAAAAAATTGAAAATGTCCGAAGTGCTTTATATAAAGTACCCCCAAATTTTAAAGAAAGTTTTTCAAAATATCAAAGCTTCGATTCATGCTAGATAGACAGGGGTTTCTTCAATATGTAAAAAAAACTACGCATGGTTGCAAATCTGCGTTAGTTGGGTTCACAGACGGACGTTTTGTGTCAATTGATTTTTCGGTATCAAGGCATTCAAGCTACGCTACCAGTTAAATTTTTTTCTTAATGTAGCGTTTGGATTTATCTACTTTTTCGTTATTAGGGTCCGGCAATGAATTTTGTTTCTGTCGAAAATCTCTACTACGTATATTACTCCGTATATACGTATGTATACGGAAAAGAAAAAATTAAATTTTTTAATTGAAATACAGCAACAAAAGAATACACCAAATTGGCGTTAACGTCATTCTATGCAGTACATTTAGCGCTATTCCCGTGAACAATATAAAGAAATAATTAGGAGCAGTTTTTGAGAAATTTTCGTTTCTAATGTTTTTAAATTCTATACGTATTTCACGCAATATTGCGAGAAAACGTCTAAAATTTTAGGATTTTTTACAATAAAAACTTAAGGTGCACCCTAGGTCTTATGAATAGTGAGAATACAGATTTGGTATTAAAAACCACTGGAACATGTGTGGGTTATCCACATAAGTTGATGTGCATAGGTGAGCGTATCAGTTTGTTTTATTTTGTTCCGTTGTTTCGTATTAAAAGTAACTTTTCGGGAATTTTCAAAACTTTATTTGTCAAATCGAACAACGTTCCCACACCAGACTCAATAGAAATCTCGTTTGTGAACTTCACAATTGATTAGAAATCACAACAAACATGGAGGGGGGTTCAGGAAATTATGCAAGCTACCCTGCAGTTACTTGGAGTGTACCTCGAATTGTGTTTGTCGCAGGAGTCGGACAAAGTACAAGCGCCTCTAGATAACTCGGTAATTGGCCGCACGACCTGCGCGGCGAGGAGGCGTTTAGTGGGAGTTCACCTGTGGTCGCGTCGGGCGACCCAATTTGGGACGTCGGGCGACGCAAGTGGACTGACCAAGAATTGGGGACGCGGTTACAACACGCGAGGAATAAAACATTCAGTGCAAGTATCTTCAATTTCTAATGCAAATTATCAGTTGCATTAGAAGTCGAAACTCGTTATAAGTTTTTAATTCGAATGTTGAAACACGAATACTTGCATCACTGAATTTTGCAATGCAATAACTTAAGTGTCTTAATGTGGATTTCTTAATAACTTAAGCCTGAATGATAATAATTATCTGCTCACTCAATCTACTGTCAAGAGCCCTCGGTTCTCCCTCTACTTTGCTACCCGTTTGCATCCTCACCCTTTTCGGTACCGTAAATTCGTAAGCGTATTTATGTCTCGTGCTAGTGGCTATCAGAAGAAGTAGGTCAACGGTTATCTCTCAGACCGCCGTCAAGCAATTACACGAACATGTAGGGACATTAGTCGCGTGCAAGTATTAATTTTAGAAGAAAGAATTCTGCAAAAGTCAAGTTTTGTTTGCGTTTTCTGTCGATTACCTAACAGTTAAATTTTATATTGATTTATACGTTATTTTTTTCGTTTCAGAAACTTCAATGAGTGTAAGTATGAATATTCAAGACAACGAAAGTAACGAATATCTTGAAGCAGTATCTGGGTAAGTTGAGTAATATGTTGCACAGCCCAGCCCAACCCAACCCACCAAAAAGTCGAAAGCACTTTTCATCTTGCGCGAGCAAGCGAAAGATTGTGATGATATGAAATGTTATGTGAAGATGGCGAGTTTTTGAAGTGAGAACATCAAATATGTGTGAATCTAAACCATCAAATTTTCATGTTTTACACTAAGGAATAATTCCAATATCCAAATATTTTTTGGTATGAATCTTAATTCAAAAAAACTGTCTGGCAATTACATGAATTATGCACCCTTTTCTTTCAAGATGAAATTGTATATTTACAAAACGAATATTGAATTCTGTGTGTTGGAAAATATTATTTGAGTTTCAAAGCTCTGATAGTTATCATAAGAACAAAGTTCCGTATTCTGACGTAAATATGCCATAATGAAACGGTCATTTGAAAGTAGTATTTAGGCAAAGCCAAGCATTTTTCATTCGTTTTTTAATGCCAATAAATTATATTCTTCTTCTTCTTATTTATTATTACTGCTATAATTATTATTATTTTCTCGTTTTACTTTGTAATAAATTAAAGTATTATAATAGTGTGCAGGAAAAGGGCGAATTTTGCATTAAAAAATTCTTATTGTGGGGCCTTGGTAACGAAAATGGATAAGGCAGGTTCCTATAAATGGTTAATTATTTTTCCTAACATGTAGTGTCGTCAAAATCCATTTTTTGTTGGACCCGGATTCCGAAAAATCAATTAACAGGCACCGACTGTCTCGTCAACGCTAGTGCCTATACCGTTCAATCGATTTGCTCCAAAATTGTTATTCCCAGATTGATTAAACGTAATCTCAAGATTCTCTGAGTTTCAAATGGATATTTTAATTTTTGAAGCTGCTTTACACCACCATTAACATCAACCATCAACATTTTAATCTTTTGTCAAAGTGGGTCCAAATGTTATTTCCAAAATGACTCCTGCTTCGCCCTCGGACAGCAGAAAGGACGCTTAGAAGAATGGTACAGGACTCACTGTTCTTGAAATATACAAAATATTTCAAAAATCCCCAAAGTTTAATTTTTCGTTGTTTTCAAACCCCTACCTTAAAGATAGAATTTTTGCGTGAATGAAATCCTTTTTTAAAGAAGTATCTGGAAATAAGGTCAGTACGGTTTTTGGAAAATGAGTATTTTTCGCGTAATTTTGAAAACTCAGTAGCTCAAAGTTTTAAATACTTCAACATTTTTTCTTAATAATAGGAGATTTTTTCTTTAAATTCCCTTGTATATCTAAAACGATAACAAATATGGTGCTAGTCTCATTTTTCAATGACCTCTCGGTATTTACGAAAACGTTTATCTTTCAAAGTTGAACATACAGATTTTTGCCTCACACAAAATCTGTTTTAAAACGTCTTCTTTTAAACAAGTAATGTACAATTTCTTCGAAAAAAAATAATAGTTTTCATATAATTTCTGGTCGAAATTAATGTAAATTTATAAAACAGTTTTCTCAAAAACCACACCAATTTTTTTGTTTCTCGCTCCAAGAACAGATAGAATTATAATCGTGCGCCGCAAAATGGCGCATTTTTGACACAAAAACATATTGACTGTGATATAAAAGTAACTAAAAAAATATGAAGATAAATGGATACATCCAGTTTCCTATATTATACATAGAAAATTACATCGTCCTAAACGTGCTCTAGCCAGAACCCACGTTCTGTTGGTTCTTGATACAGTAACCGTACGCAGGACACCAGTCCAACAAACTGCCGAAAATAAATATTATTGTTTGGGAAAATAATTGTTTAGTAAATAAGTCGTCAGAAGAAACAAGTGACAACGTGGGCAAATTGAATGTATGCAACCGATATAAGAAGCTTTCGACATAAGCTGGAATTTAGAAAAAGGGCAATGAACCAAAATGCAATGAACATTGGGGAACGCGGCAAATTAAAAGGCAAAATTTTCAGAACTTCTTAAAAGTTCCAAATCAGAATAAAGGCAACGAAAATGTAAAATGTTCCAAATAGGTTTCGGTGACAGAGAAAAGCGAGCGTTTCTTTCATTATTGAAAAACAATCAAAAGAGTGAACTAACTAAAAAAGGACACAGATGGATGATAGATTCCGAACCGACAACATGTGATAGCATGTGCCGGGAAGTTATTGTGTTTTGGGAGAGATTTTTGAAAATTGAAACGGGATACTATTAGGGGACGCTGTTGTCGGAGAGAAGACAATATTCCTAGGGCAAGGCAAGCCCAAAATCAGGTTCCGGGGTCCTCCATGATAGGGGTTGGGCGAGAGGCTGGTTAAACTAGTGGCGCTTTAACAGCACGTACTTTCTCGCGATGTTGTGAATGGTTTTTGAATAGCGTAATATGAAAATTTCTGTTTGACTTTACTACTAACACTTCAAAGATATGTCGCAAGTTGAGGGGGAGAGGGAGGACCCCACCAACTCGTGCAGGAAGAAAAGAGAGTATCTTTTTAAAGAAGTTTATTTCACTTACCCGCGCTGTGGACTCTACGACCTGGGAGCGGGTGGCGTGACGACGGCTGGCTTCGGCAGGTTGACGCGTAATAAGAGGGGGAGGTGCAAAGTCCTCGCCATTTTATAGCCTCGGAACGTTGGCGTCGGCAAATGACAACTGGTCACTTGCCGACGGCAGCGTGTCGCGAGGGCCGGAATGCCATATCGCGACACCACCCTCTCCCCGGAAAAAGGGCCGCGCTACCGCGGAATTTGATATATACATAATATACATTACAAAAGCGGGAACCAATAATGCACCAAATCTGCTCTTGTTTGCAAGGAAAGAAAAAAACAGAGAAGAGAGAAAAATATATTGAAAGGCCTTTGATGGATCCCATTAGTGAGGGCACATAGGCTGCAGCCTGCTAGTGGGAAAGATGGTTCTACCAACGTTTCCTCACCGCCATAGATCTGCGATCGCCAACGCGGTCGGACGGATCAAAGCCTAGAGCTCCTAATACAGAGAGGATCCATTCGCGCGGACCATTGACTGCAGCCTGCTAGTGGGAGATACGATTCAATCAACATCTCCTCACATAGTTCTGCCTTTGTCGACCTCTGCCCGATCGCTGTGAATGTGCTTGGATGCGGACAAACCTGCACACCGCGATATTGGAAGTTTAAAAAGAAAAAACAAGCAAACAAGAACAGTGCGTGGAGCATTTCTAAGCCGCTCGTACGGGTCGAGCGCGCCCACGGTGCAATGAAGGAGCCTTGCGCTGCAAGGAAGTGCTGACGGTGTTGTGTCGCTCCTCGCGCGGCCTCGGCGCGTGGCGATCGCTGCCTCAGCGGAACCGAGCCAGAGTGCCGTCCGGCCGGCGAGCTGAATCAGAGCAGAGGCAGGCGCGTCGTCGCGTGCTAAGAAAGCAGAACAGTCTCTCTTAGTAGGCCAGTGGTTTTATTCTGCAATAGAAATTTCCCTACCGAGGAAAGTACCCTACCCAGGTAAAAGCACAAAATGAAAAGGGAAAATAAATATGACAGAAAAGTGGGGGAATATTAGGGCTTATGGACAGGGCTTCTGCAATGATAAAGGTGATAAAAGGTGGAAAAAGAAAGAAAATATTCCATATTAATTCTTGCGTTGACAGCAGGTGTGCAAAGCAGAGATGAGATCACCCTAAGCGGCGCAGTCCAGTGGTCGGGAAAGCGACAGTCTCCGGGGCGTTGGACAGCTGCAAAGCGACGCCGCACGTATCACACATTTTCAGTCGTTGTCTGAAACTTAAGAAATTGATTAGTTGTTTGAACTTTTCTTCCTCCTGCTAGCGGCGTTTGCGGCTTTATGTGCCGCCGAGCGCGTAACTGGCTCTAAAGGGGTTGAAGAAGAAGAAATACTGGGCAGACGAATGGCATATCGTTTCGGTTGGCTTGACGACTGAGTGCGAGCGTCCTCTGTAGACTGGTCTGGAGTTGAACGGCTGCTTCCGGTTGGGGTATCGCCAGTGGAATTAGAATTTAGCCTGGGAATTCTGGACCGCAGGAAGTACGGGGTTCGGACGGGTGCTGCTATATCAGGTTGCTGTCGGTCAGATGTCTGTCCTGGTGTGACGAGGTCCTCTGTTGTATTGGTCATTGCCCTGTATCTTTGTCCATTCTCCGTTTCCAAGAAAACGTCGGGCTGAGGATCGTAAAAGGAGTCCGGTATTGGCAAGAGATTTGAATGGTGGGCGTCTATTTTCCTTCCCGTGGCTTCCTCCACGAGGTCAAATGTCACTGGTGACCTAACTTTTGTGACTCTGAATGGTCCAGTCCATTTGGTGGAGAGTTTCCTAACTTGGCCCACTGGGAGGTACCGGCGCCGTAAGAGAACGCGTTGACCAATGTTGATGGTAGGAAGCGAGCGTTGGCGGTTTTTCTGCTGATGGTCTTTGGCGACTTTCTGCGCGTTACACTCGGCAGCGTGGGCGTGCGCAATTTGGAGCCTTCTTTTAAGGACTTCGTGATATGGAACTTCTTCTGCCATGCATGGAAGGGACGGTTCCAGTATTTACGCCCAAGGCATGCGAAACTGACGACCGAACATGACATAGGCAGGAGTTTCTTGTGTGTGTAGCGTGTGTGTACCGAGTTCAGAAATACGAAGAGGGCGTATGGTATTTGGGATTCCCAGTCTGAATGAGATTCTTCGATAGCGCAAGCCATGATGTTAGCGAACGTCTGATGAAATCGTTCTAATCTCCCATTATCTCCTGGGTTTCCGGCGCTGCAAAGGATGTGGTTAACTTTGAGTAATTTTGTAATTTTTTCTAAGAGCGAGGATGTGAACTCTGTACCACGGTCTCATTTGAGGGACTCTGGTATGCCATACCGGCAAAAAACATGTTCTACGAGAGCATGGGTCACTGTTTCCGTTTTTTATCCGGGATTGCGATTGCCTCAGTCCATCGCGATGTGAATTCACATTGGGCGGTGAAGATGTATCTGTTTCATGGGCGGATGGAGGGTTTATTGGTCCCATCTGATCGAGAGCTAGGATTTGCATAGGCCGCACCGGCTCCTCTACATCTTGAATTTCTATGTCCGGTTTCCTAGCTTTTCTCTTCAAACAGGTGAGACAATCCGTCACATGGCTTCGCACATCCGCGAACAACCTGGGCCAATCGAAACTCTTTCTAATGAGTTGTACGGTTTTTAAGATGCTAGTATGGCCGGCCAGGATGTTATTGTGGCACATTTCTAACACTTAAGGAACCATGGCACGTGGTGCTCAGAGGGCGGGTGTTTTTCCATGCGCGCTGAACAGGTATTTACATAGAAGGCCATATTCGTCGTAAAAGTAGTTTTCAGTGTCAGTCCTTGCCAACTCGTGCCAGTTCTGCAGTTCTGCACAGTTCTGTTGTTCCTCAAGTATTCTAAGTTTATCCCAAGGTACCGAAAGTTGGTCGGGAACATGGGCGATAACGTTAACCGGAGGTGCCCTGCTTAAAGAATCCACGTGAGGGAAGGATTTCCCAGGCCTATGCTCCACGGTAAAACTATACTCGGACAGTTCTGCGAGCCATCTAGCTAACATTGGGGGTGGTGAAGCGGGTGTGAGGTTTTTAAGGGCAGAGCGGTCTGTTCGGAGGGTGAAATGTCTAGGAAGAAGATAGAAGCGATGTTTCTTGATCATGAAATACGCCCCAAAGTTTTCCAATTGTACCGCCGAGTAAGATTGCTGCACCTTGTTAAGCTTTTTACTGGCGTAAGCAACCGGATGTTCGCCGTCTGGGAACTTCTGCGACAGCACTGCGCCTATGGCCGTGCGGGAGGCGTCGACCTCGAGAATAAATTCTTCATTGAAGTCAGGAATTCTGAGGACATGATAACAAGTAAGGGCTTTGCGTAGTCTGTCAAAAGCATCTTGAGTAGTACTGGTCCAGTTGAAAGGGGTTCCCTTTTTGGTCATGTCAGTGAGCGAAGTAGCAAGTTCAGAAAATTTTGGAATGAAGTTTCGATAGTAATTGAAAAAACCAAGGAAACGTTGAACTTGGCGTAATGTAGTCGGTCTGGGGTAGTTTTCAATGGCATCGAGTTTTGTCTGTTGGCAAGCAATCTCGCCCCGGCCAATGCGGTGACCGAGAAAGTCAATTTCGTCCAAGAATAATTTACATTTCGAAGGTTTCAATGTTAATTTTGCTGCTCGTAAGCGCTCAAATATCTGTCGTAGCCCTTCAAGATGAGTCTGTTCGTCTGTGTCATGTCTAAAGATATCGTCAATGTAATAAAGAATATTTTCCCGGATATCGCCGAATACTTTCTCGATTAATCGTTGAAAGGCTATCGGAGCATTGCGGAGGCCAAAAGGTAATCGAGTGAAGCGATACTCTCCCCGATGCGTCACGAGTGGTCAAATTCTTGGAGTCAGGATGTAAAGGGACTTGATAGAAACCAGAAACGCAGTCCAAGGAGCTTAAGATAGTGGAATTTGAAACTTCCTAGCAAGTCACTGATCAAAGGGAGAGGAAAATTTTGATGCTTAGTCACCTTATTAAGCGCTCTGTAATCGATGACAGGCCGAAATTCTGGGGGGTTCCATTCTTCTTCTTCTTGCCCAAGCACTTTCCCTTCTTTCTATGATCACTTAATCTCTACCTCGATGACGTGTTGAACGAGGTCGGTAACACCTAATTTTCGTTCACCATAGAGAAAAATATCCTCAAACTCCATTACTAACTTTTGAATTTGCGTCTTAAGGTCATGGTGTAAATGGTCAAGGTCTATAAGACTGAGCAGTTTCTCTTGTTTTCCTCCCGTTTGTGGCCAAATCTCTGCTCGATCGTCAACCGCAATGTTCGAGGGGTCTTCATACGCGCCGTGAGGTTCCTGGGGAACCTCACAGGTTACATACCCTAGCAACGCATGGTTTTCGAACGGCAAGGTGGGTGAGGGCGGAGGAGACCTCTCAGTCAATGGTTATGATGACGTATTCAGGGCGTTCCTCAGGCGCCGAAGCAACCTTACCGATAGTATTATTAGATAGGTCATCTGCGTCCTCGACACTGCCTCCCTTATTATCTAAATACTGATTTTCGGGCTTTGAAAAAACAGCATTACTCTTATAATTAGACTTAAAAATTATTTCATCAGCGCCACCGACGCTGGTATCCTTGGAACTTATATCAAAAGCGTCAGTGTCACCGACACTGACTTCCTTATTACCTAAATGCTGTTTTTCTGACTCTGAAAAAACAGCATTACTCTTATAGATATCGTTATCGTCTAAGCTGCCGACACCCGTAGTTGTATGGATGGTGGGTCTAGTCTGTCCCATGTCGATAGAGACCATTGTTGTCGTGCAGTTGTCTGTCACTGAAAAGCTCTGGTGTTTGTAACTAATTATACTTCCATGATCTTCCAGAAACTCTTCTCCAAGAACGCCTTCGTAAGGGGTATTAGTCAGGTCGGTAATCAGCATGTCATGGGAGAAAGCCACTCCGTAAATAGTAAGTAGGACAGTGCACCAACCATGGATATTAAGTGCATGCCCAGTTGCACTTCGGATTTGTCTATTGTACGGTCTTATGTCCAAGTAGTGATAGGGAATATATTTTAGGTCACCAAGGCTTACTCCTGCATCGGTGTCGAGGAAAAATCGCATAGGTGTGTCCAGAATAGTCACAAGAATGAATTTCCCGTAGGTAGGTGCTACCTTCGCCACTAAGGGCTCTGGTTCATCCCTACCAGCGCTACCCCGTTTTTTGGCCAAGTTCACTCTGCCTGCACGTGTCCTACCGCTGAGCAGAGAGCACAGGAGCGAGTAGGACATTCACGAAAATGATGCCCTTCCTCATCGCAATTGAAACATTTCCCGGAGAAAGGTTTTCCTCTGCGGTGATAATTTGAGGTTGAGCGTACCTGCTGAGTATACTTTATATTTGCTGACACTTGAGGTGACTGTCCTAACGGCGGAGAGGCGTCGCGTCGGCAGTGTGTTGACGACTGGAAAACACAGGAAGTAGGCCGCGCTGCGCAATGGCTGAAGTAAGCGGGGTGAACGGCTGCGGGTGGGGGGCGAGCGTTTTGAATAGCGATGGCTGAAGAGGAATTCAAATTTTGGAAATTGGGAAAGACTGGCGTTGGTGTGTGCAATTGACTGTGTCCGTGTTGAGGTGTTGCGCAATGTGAGTGTTGAGCTAATGGGTATGTCTGATTTGCGGAAGTCTGTTGGGATTGTGCCAGATAGTGTGATTCAGTAAACTCGATGCCATTGAAAACTACCCCACAACTGACACCAATGTCGCGAGTTGAGGGGGAGAGGGAGGACCCCACCAACTCGTGCAGGAAGAAAAGAGAGTATCTTTTCAAAGAAGTTTATTTCACTTACCCGCGCTGTGGACCCTACGACCTGGGAGCGGGTGGCGTGACGACGGCTGGCTTCGGCAGGTTGACGCGTAATAAGAGGGGGAGGTGCGAAGTCCTCGCCATTTTATAGCCTCGGAACGTTGGCGTCGGCAAATGACAACTGGTCACTTGCCGACGGCAGCGTGTCGCGAAGGCCAGAATGCCATATCGCGACAATTCTTAACGAAACGAAGCACGAAAATACATAATGTCGTAAGCAATATGCGAGAAAGTAAAATAATTAAAAGCTAATAAGTAATACGATACTGATAGCGTAGGCAAACAAATGCAAATAGATAGAAAAATATATTTTTTAATTCATAAACATTATGGAATTGTAACATTCTACAAATTTATAAAAGTATTAGTTCATATTACCACAAACGAAACGCAGCAGTCACGTTCACCTTTTGTTTTCAGTGCTGAGTTACGACAATGCGTTTGAAGCAACAATGACCGCTCATCTTTTCAGTTCCACATATACCAGAATTAAAGGGTGCAATTTAAAATGAAACATAAATATAATAATAATAATAATAATAATAATAATAATAATAATAACAACAATAATAATAACAACAACAACAACAGTGTGGGGTTGGTCACCCTCCTGGCGCGATTCTGGATGGCGGGGTACGAAATTTAACTCGCGGACCAAATTGCAAGTAACATCCACTGTGCGTCTTTCTTGAAACATGCGGCAGTGTTGTCAGCGTCTGTTCACCAGGAGCTGCGGCTGCAAACCCTCTCCAGAAACTCACAATCCCTGGTTCTACATCACTAGGAAAAGCTATATATTCAATTACAAGCAAACATGACTCGTAAAAGTAAAGAAAATTACCCCAGGTGGTCGATTCATCCACCCCATGGCCCATAGTGGCAACCAAGCGTTCGGATTTTGGGGAGCTTGAACTTACACGAGAGAGCAAATTGGAGTGTTCTAGTAAACTCCCACGGAAACACACACTTACATTGGCACTTTGAGCGTTGAGACACTTATTAAAACAGAAAACTGCACAACCTCACAAGAGAACTCACTTAGCAGCAATCCAAATTCTCGCCCTGCTAGAAACACATTTCACAGATTCAGAAACGACAGACTACAATAACTACAAAATATTCAAAAGTTGTACCAATAAGAGAGTTGGAAAAGGAGCAGTACTGTTTGCCATGGCTTTTCTTGTAGATAAAAGAATATTAGATTCAGTAAAAGAAGTAAAATTTATAAACAATCGACATATCACTATGAGGATCAAACACACAAACAAACACTACTCCATCAACGTACACGCACCAACAAATGGTGATAATAAAAAAGGACCCCCCAAATAGAAACATTCTGGGAAGAACTTGAATCAGAGATGTCTTAAATTGATTAATTTATAATTAATTAAATTATAGATGATGTGAAAATTCTACTTGGTAACTTCAACGCCCAAATTGGCAAATAATGCAGGTACAGGAAAACAGTGAGAGACTATCCCGCCCAAAAATTGCACAGTACTCGTCGAGCTATGTGAACAAAATAACCTCAAAATTATGTCAAACTCACTTCGGAAAAATCCCCAGAAAAACAAACAAAAAAGCTGGCGACCTCATCCATCATTTTAGTGGAATCATGTACGACTACCAAAAGGAATCCCACAATGTGCAACTACCCAGAGGTGCGAATATCGATTCAGATCACTTTTCAACCAGAATCAAAATTAATTCACATTCAAATGAAAATTGAACAGAAAAAACAGTGATCCCAAAATTCAATCTATACAAAATAAATGACTCTAGAATCACAGAAAAACAGGAAAATGAACCTGCACAAGATTGTTAGAAATTTCAAACCAAAATCATCAAGACAGCGAAAGAACTGATAGCTCTTCATAAAAAAAAACACTTTTTGTTGAATGAAGAATGTGAGGATATACTAGAAAAAAAATGGCTTTTCAAAATTTCAATTGCAATAAATCCGAAGAAACGCAAGAGAAAATTTTCGAAGTTCTCAAATAAACGCCCAAAATGTTAAGACAAATAAAAATAAGATATGTCAATGGCCAACTGGAGTCAATCGTAGACAACAGTAAAAATTACAATACACGATTTTTACTAGTCTTTTGCAAACCAAATGAAAGGGTACTCACTACAGAACTCACGCTTTCAAAAACAAAATGGTAAACAAGCCTCAACAAATAAAGAAAATGGCCAAGAATTAGCCACTTATTTTTCACAGCTTCTAAATTACCCTCAAACCAAAGAGAGATTCCCGAAAATAATCATAGTTTCAAAACATTAACCATAACCTTATTTGAATATCTATTTTAATAAACTTATTTCATTAAGAAAAATAATTATTTTTCCCAATTGTAGTTGTAGGAAGACGCAGAAGATGAAGTGCAATTAATAGGAAGCAGACTATTGTTTCTCGCGAAAATACATAAAAATATTCATTTTCAAGAAATTCAATATGATCTTAATGGAAGATGTTTTCATGAAAACATTTCATTAAGAAAAAAAGTATCTTTACAATTGTAGTTGTAGGAAGAGGTCAAAAATATTTTTTTAAATTTCTTCTTTTTTAGAAAAATCAGGGTATTACACGATTTCGTCAAATCTGCACCAATTTCTTAAACGTCCTTCGTCCTTCTTAAACGTCCATCAAAATCGATGGAGCCGTTTTTGCAAAAAAATGTGTAAACAAAATTAAAAATTGCATATATTTCACACAAAATTACCCGAAAAATACTCGAATTTTGAAAAATTGTATATGGCCTTACTTCAAAATCTATCTTTAAGGAACAGACTGTATTAAGGGAAATTCTATATCTTTAAAATTTTAGTTGTAGAATGTCTCTACACATTTTGATTTTTTTTCAATTTTCGAAAAACCTAAGTTCTTCACCAAAATGAGACCTGCACCATTTTCTGAAACGTTCTTCAGACTATCCAACAAAAAACAAAATCAAAATAAATGGCGCAATTTTTTGGAAAATTTTGAAAATGTTCCTGGAGCGTTATGTAAACTACCCTCCAAAATTGAAATATCGATTTCAAATTCAAGGGACCGTGACATCAGAAAGATCGATCGAGTAATATTAATGTTGAAGAAAATGAGCTGAGCGGTTTATCCTCTGGCGTTGTTCACAGGCGGACAGACGGATGGACAGACGTTTTGCCGTCAATCGATTTTTCGGTATCAATGACGTCAAAATCATGGATTCTTGCTACACCCCGTATTAAAGATTTTTTTTTTCCAAATTTAGAAACCCACTTTTAATTTTTACCCAGTTTTTCGTTACAATGTCCCTGCAATAGTTTTTCTGTCGAAAATTCACCGTTTTGCAAATTCATGTGCAGGCCTGCTCTACTCTAAAACGAGAAAGTAAAAGCGATCAACTTTCTGTGATACACAGCCCTGATTGGTCAATTTGAGTGTTTAGTTGTTGGCTTTAATTTCCCGAGTGGAATAGTCGCCGTAAATAACAAAAGAAACTTCGCCGTTTTTTCGCGCATTACATAATTTTCACTTCTTAAAAGTTCCTTCTTAAGCGCGAAAAAGTAAGAACCATTAGTAAGACGCATCTATTAAAAGAATAACAAGAATTGCGACAAAGCCACTAGTCCCCTCATAATACCTTTATTCTGAGACCTAATTGAAAAGAGGTAAGAATCTAATTTGTTAACCCATCTTCACAATAATAACAAGTATAAAATCATTATGCAATGAAATAGAGATAGTTATAAGTATGAATCTCCTAAAATGCAAAATATTTTAAGTAAATCAAAGAGCACAACAGGCGGCAACAATATGAAATTCTTCATTATAAAAAATATTACTGCATCATATTATTACATGCTTAAGTTACAAATTATGTGGTTTAATTTGCCTGCAGTACTGCAGCCTGTCTTGCAAAAAGAGGTGTACGCCCTTGGCTTTACCCCGATTTTATTTTCAATTTAACTGAATTAGGGAAACGGCAAAAGACATATTTAAAAATTTTACATGACACTTCGGAGAAGGTACGTAAATGAAATAATTATTTACTCTTAACATCGGTGTGAAACACTATACGTACTTCTTATTTGACCAGTTTTGATTGTAGATAATACAAAGAAAGAAGAGAGAGTTCTTGTTCAAGGAGAACGAAAGTGAAAAGGTTGGATATGAAAATGGAATTGGTAAGTGAAAATTAAAATTCTGCACTAAAGAAATGAGAGTTGCATGGCGACCTGTTACAGTATACATATATGTATGTAGGAATGACTGAATGAAAGAATGGATAACGGGCGGAAGGATGAATGAAAAGGCGGGCTTAATAATCTACTTTTAAATTCATTTAAATATTAGAATTGCTAAGGAAAATTAACTGAGGATATATTTATCCGATTATTCTTTATACTCGATTAAATATCCTGCTTTAGGTCGTTGCCGTTGCCTCTGCAGTAACTATGATCAGAAGGTCCTAAGGTTTGAGTTCCGACGTTAGCGAAGGCGGCCGGCTGCTCTGTTTAATAGTTTTCCGTGGCTTCTCCTATTAATATTAGGCAAATGCCATAGTAGTACACTATCAAACGACCGCGAGTGATTCTCGCTCCCTTTTCTTGCGCTAAGCTTTCCCCTTACACTCGCACACACTTCTTATCACACTTTTCGGGAGACCCGACGGATGGTTAAAAGTCATTCTGTTTTCAGTATACCATAATTTATGTGGTCGTTCCACCGTCTCAGAAAAAGAGCATACTTTTTATACAAATTTCATTGTTTTGTCTGTTCAAAACTGTTTTAATTGCTTACTCACTGCTTACGCAGTACAGAAAACGTATTGTAATGCCGAAGGAAAAACAATTTTTAGAGAGAAAATACTTAATGCAAGGCCTGGTAACGAAAAATGTGGATAAATCTTTTAGCTTAAATTGTGAATGGTATTATAGTAAAATTCAAAATTAAATATTAGGCAGATTTTATATTTTTAATAATATATTATTAACTATAGAAAAGCAAGGTAAATTTTAGTTAAAACTGGCTGAAAAATTACCTGATTACTCCATGTCATCACTTCTTCTCAGTGAGGAAATAAAGCATTTTTAACGAAAAGGGTATAGCCGAATAAGGCGCTGAAAAGTGCCCCAAAACTAAATCGATAATCGCGATGGGCATATGAAAGACAATAAAAAAATCCGTAATTCCAAAAAAGTCAACTTTTTAGGGCAGAGATACAACGAGAAACGCGTGCTTCAGTTTTCTTTATGAGCTTCTATTGAATATATAGGGCTGGGAAAATTACAGAGACAGGGAATAATAGTTGAAAATGGAATTATTCTGTCAATTAATTTTGACAACAAAATCAAATTGAACAAATATATTAATTTAAAAAAATTATTTTCGACATTAAAACGTTGAAGCACTGTCAGTTTTTCCCACTATAATATGTCCACTAGAACATTCTATAAAATATATATTTTAAACAATGTGGACAGTTGTGAAAAAACACTAAAAAACAATTTTATCAGTTAACAAATTCGAAATTCGCGCCAAAATTGTTATTGGAAAAAACATTTTTTACCAATATTTTAAAACGATTTGCCACATCAAATCGAAATCTTATAGATGTTAAATCGATTATGAACCAAATTGAATTGGAATATGCTTTGCAGAAAGATGTGGGTGGGCTCCTTCTCATCCGACCTCAGCCAATGAGATTCAGCCGCCAATTTGCTCGTAGCGGGAATTTTAAATGCCAAAATTATCACAGTTACAAGTCATTTAAATAGAAACAGATAAGAACTTTTTTAATATTGCATTTTTTATTACAATTATACCTTCATGTTATTTTTGGTTCGTCACCGCTGAAAATTGCCACTTTCAAAATGTTTCTCAACACTTCTTACTCTCCATGCAATATGACGGCATACGTCTGGTTTCGTTTTTCAAAAGAAGTGCCCGATTTGTGGTCAAGTGATTTGTAACGCAAACTGGTGCTGCGCGTAAGGAACAAATATCGCAGCACTGGAGGACCTCAACCATCGCTTTCCACCACGGGGATCTCAGGAGTGAAATGATAGTATTGTGAACGTGCGCTCATAAATGGCACCCTGGGATGCTGCTCCCAATAGCTACGATCATTTATTATTTGGCACCTGCTCGTTACTTAGCGAAAATTTTTAAACCTTAAGACTAAAACCTCAGTGACTTAGAGTACAGTGTCTATAAGCGAATGTGTGATCCCAGTTATTAAAGATAGTGATAATGATTAATTGTCAATGATTAATAAATCTACAAATGAGTAATTTGGGTTTTATTAGAAACTCTCACAAGGCCCTGAAATTAAACTTGTACCTGACAATAACTTTATCAAAACCTTCATTGACCTGGAAGCTGAAGTACATAATTTGTTACAAACATATTAATTATTTAAAAAATATACTTCGCCAAGTAACAAGCGTGTGCCAAGTAATAAATGATCTCAGTTATGTGGGAGCAACAGCCAGGTTGCCATTCCGTTTGCACGTTCACAATATTATCGTTTCTCTCCCGATATTCCTACGGTGGAAAGAGATGGATGGACTCCTCTGGTGCACGCTGAAGGTGTGATTGAAGTATTTTTTACTTCATGCAATGCATTACTAAATGCATTGTTTAAAAAGCGCTTATCTGTTTCAATGACTGTAGTGATAATTTTGGCGTTTAAACTTTCCGCTAATATTATGACGCAAACTGATGCTGGAAGGTCATTGACTGATGTGCGCATTGGCGCAAGAACCGACCCATCTCTTTGCACCAAAGATTGAGGTTGCTACATAATCGATGAAACACCTATAAGATTTTGATTTCTTGTCGCAATAGAATTGTGTTTAAGTATTGGTTAAAACCTTTTTATCCAATTACATTTTGGTGCGGATTTCATATTTTTAAACTGATAAAATTGGTTTTAATTGGTTGGATTAATTGAATAAAATTGGTTACTATCGTCCATAATGTTTAAAGATATTAAAACTTATATGTGATAGAATATTATAGGACCCATACTAGGGAGACATATTGAGATAGTATTCTAACGTTATCACGTAAACCAATTTCGATTTTTTTCTATTTGAATTTGGTGTCAAAATTGGTTGACAAAAATACCTTGAAATTCAACTATAAAACGTTAAAAACACGTTTATCATATCTCTGCAATGGATTGCCCTTGGAGGCGGATTTTTGGGAATACTAAGGGATTGTTAATTCTCTTTCATACGAGCATCGCGATTATCTATTTTTAATCCTTTTACAACTTAACAATATCTCTAAGTCTTTCAACTTCGCCATTTCCACTGTCTTTCATACTGTAACATGTTTACGACGGAGTTGCCAAAATCCAATATTTAAACGAATATTTTTGCAATTTTCTTGCACATCTTTTGTGCATCCGTCATATTTCTTATTTTATACCTCTTTTCCGATATTGCCAATTGAAATATAAACGTCTGGTCTTTCGTTTGTTTACGCCATAATGTCACTTTCGGATTAAATATGAATGTACTAAATGTTCTGTACACCGATACGGACGGACGCAATATGTTTTTGCAAAATTAAGAATACTATCCTTACCATTGATTTTAAAACGTATAATGAAATGTTCAACCCCCACTACTAGAAGTGATTCAAAATATATTAATCTAATTAATACTCACCTATATTAACCCAATATAAATCTAATTAATATGTTAACTTGAACGCCATCAACACCTCGGTCAGAGCTCGGAGATGGAACTGTTAATGATCAGATTCCCACGTATTAAACACAACCAATAGTACATCAATGATTGTTACATTGTATTTTGCCTGTGACGGCTTCACGCACCCCACCTACGGTGTATTAAGAAAACTACTACCATGTGAACAAATTTCATTTATTTTGTTTGTTAACATCTTGAAAGAAACGGTTTGCAGTGTGTTACAAAATATTATTTTAATGGTATAACGATGAGAATTTAGAAATCACAGAAACTTTCGTACGTGATCTTACGCAACACTACTGGCATCTGGCGGAATATATTAGGAACTGATGTGCTCTGAGAGGTAGGCGAAAAATAATGGTCGTGATGCATCGACTTACGTATTATTGAAACTATTTATTTTCCGCATTTGGCTCGAATTAATCTTTTCCGAACGTCACAAGGACACTGCAGCATATAAATATTTCATATCTTTACATTCACTGCTTTTTGTAGTATCGATGTCGTTAAATGACGTTGAATTTACTTTTATCAGTATAGATTAAGGACGATATTTTAGCCTATCAATTCCGCCCCCTCTTCATTTATGTTATTTCCTTTAACTTACAATCAGTGCTAAATTATTGCACATAACGTAATTTTCCTACGTTTTAAAAATACACTCTTTGTACTATTCTATTTGTGGCACTGGTCTGCTCCCTGTAACCATGATTCGTGGTTATTTCATCCACAATATTCGGCAAATGAGAGAGTTTTTGAACGTTTTTTTTTTTCGTGCCCGCTCTAAAACAATTCTAAGTGTTTAATATTCTAAGACAAAGAAAAAAGTTTTTAATCTTTTTTTGTTTGAATTTATTGCCGAGGAAATATAAACAAATGTTTGGGTAGTATAAATTATTCGCTTTTATTCAATTAGAAAAGATAATGTTAAGTTGACGGAAAAATAAAATTAAAAAAAACGTTTTTAGCTGTAGAGAGCTGAGGTGGAAGGACGGAATAAGAAAAAATCAGAAACCATATTTTTATGTTAGAGATTTCATTATTTAAGTCGTCTGGTTTTAAGGCAATCCTTTTTCAATTGTCATAAACACGAAAACGTGATCTCCAGGTGTTTTCAAACATCTAAGCTCTATTGCCAGAAAATAATTTCAAAGAAAAAATTTTGAGTAGTGTTGAGAAAATAATTGTGTAAAACCTCCTGCAATTCTCTCAAAATTACACCAAAAAATATTCTTATTTACAAAAATATTGTGTGTTATTCAAAGATGTGTCTTTGAGACACTGAGTTTAATAATTTTGTGTACGTATTATGATATTTTGGTCTATTGTCCGACTTTGCCGTCTAGTTAACTGTGTCCCCCATGTCGGGGCCTTGTTTAATTCCCATGATTAAGGGGTAAGAGAGCGATGTGGCGTATACATCATTCCCTTCATCGTAACTAGCGAACTCCGTCTCCTTGAGCTTCACTCTGTCACACAGCTAGAGAAGTGGGACGATTTTCAGGAAAAGCTGCAGCTTGAAGCTGGGATCGCACCACGGGAAGCAAGTACGCTGCTCATAAGCCATCTTGGGACTGTAAGCGTATTCCTCTTCAATAATTTAGTTGCAGGAAGATGCTGAAAATATTTTGAATATTTGCAATTTTCAAAACATTGGATTTTTTAATAAATAAATTTTTGGAACTTTCCTGCAAGTTTACAAAATAATAGTAAATATTAATTTTCATACAGTCTAAATTTATTTAGTTTTTTGTGGATTATACATTTGTTCAATATACAACAATAAATAGGGAGGAAGCTGGTGAAATTATCTAAAACATCAATAAAAATTGAAAATGAAAATACCATATTGTCACGTCGTGAGTTCAAATTTTTCGTCGGTTAGCTCTGGTTCCTGCTGGATACCTGTATTCGGTGAATAAAAGGGTAGGCGTTGTTGAAATTAATAAAAAAAAATGTGGAGAACCCAATGAACAACATTTAATGGAAGCAATTTAGAATACAGTAAATCCTTCATTATTTCACTGAGTTCATTGCAAAAATTAAAAATTAAAATTAGACTTATCAATAGTTACACAATTTCTTTTGTCCGATGCGCTGCCATACCATTTTAAAACAATGACCATTGATTTTTTCTATCCGGGGTTGATCGAAAGTCTTTCATAATGACACGCTTTGAAAGAGTACTCGGAACGCATTGCTCAGTTCCTGGCGTAAACTGCATTGACTCGATTTTTATTGATTTCCGAAGGTCGGTGACCGTCAGCTGTCCCGGGCGACTCAGGCGCAGGGCGTCCCCAGGGCGGCGGTCGCTTGCCGCAGGGAGTGGGAGCACTACTGAATGGCCCTCATCCGCACGCACGTCCGCAAAGTTAACGCCCACTTATTGCAAAATTGAAAGAGAATATTCCAGAATTTTTTCTATTTAAGAACTCATTTATACCAAAATTTTAAAATTTTGAAACAATGCGCAAACTCAAAATATTAAATACTAAAGAGTGGGTACGCTAACTTAACTCTTTAGTGTTGAATATTTTTAGGTTGTGCATCGGTAGAAAATAGCTACCGTCAATATTAGCCGTGTAAAGTGCTATAATATTCATTAAAATGGCATAAAATAACATTGAAGTAGCAAAAAAGTAGAAAAATGACATAATAAATTAAATAATCTATTAATCCATATTGGCGAAATATGCGATACAAATGTATAATATTCTCAAATTTCATCAGTAGAACGGATTCGCAAATTACTCACCACTGTATTGAAGTAAAAAGAATGACATTTCACCAATCGCACCCTAGAAATATGTGTGAGAACGTGACTCTGCAAGGTAAGACAAATTGCTGAATAAATATATGTGAATATATCAGAATTATTTGTAGATTTCAACAACGTTATTTGTTTTGACGTGTTTATCTTTATATCATTTTCACAAAGCAGGCAAAGATTCTTTTAATTATAAAATTGATTCTTAAAGTAAAATCGAGAGTAATAAGCCTATCGTGATAAATAATGTAATAGTGCGAAAGTTGAATAATTGAAATATTAATGAAAATGGTCCGTATTATTTTTTAAGAATTCCAAGTAGAATATTACCTTTTACGAGGGATTCACATCCAGGGGACAGGCTTCATATTGCCCCATTTTTATATTATTTTAAAATCCAAGTGAATAAGCCTTTCTCTATAGAAAATTTCGTTCGTAATTAATGTGTGTGTGTGTGTGTGTGAGAGAGAGAGAGAGAGAGAGAGAGAGAGAGAGAGAGAGAGAGAGAGAGAGAGAGAGAGTGGCAATTTAAAATTATAATATACGAAATTTTATATATCAGGAAAGAGATCGCCCAAAAAAGTGTCAATATATTAATTAGAAATTCCCTCCTCCACTTCACGCACACGTAGTAAAAGTTTAGCTGTTATTCCATAACAAATCCACTACTAACCCCAAAAATTGTACTAATGAATCATTACAGGAAGAGTATTAAACATTCTTGAATTCCAGGACACAAAAAGAGGTCTGCGTTTTTAGATTTGCTCCTGCAACATGAACGAGATGGATTTTTAACTGATCAAGATATTCGGGACCAAGTTAACACTTTTCTAGTAGCAGTGGGTATTGTTTTGTTTCTTAGTGATAGCAAAAGTATCGTTGCTAATGTATTGACACATTTTAACTTATATTAATTTTTTGAAAAAAAAATTATATAGTAATCTTGTCATTTTAGGGTCATGATACACTGGCTAAATCATCGGGCTTCTGTTTGTGGTTGCTCGCAAATCATCCACAATGTCAGGTAATTAATACAATTAAGTTTCATTTTACTTAAAGGTTTACGAATTATTTCCTGGTTATTATATGTATTATTATTATTATTATTATTATTATTATTATTAATATTATTATTACCTTTCAAAATTTTAATTCATATTAGAATTTTTATGATCTCTTTAACCTGAATAACACGAATCTTCATAACAGGCGATTTCGGAAGTTCTGCGAACGCGGGCATGGCGTCCAGAAGCTGCGGCGCTCATGCGCGTTTGTTGAAACTCCAGAAATATTGGGCCAAAAGGAAACGTGAATTAGATTTAGATTTATTTAGTGAATAAAAACCAGTAAAAACTGTATATGACGTATGGTGGAGAAGAAAAATCTTCGCATGTTTTCTTGTGTTCTAAAATCCTTTCGCATCATTATAACTATAAATAGTTGGAAAATGACTCAAAGTTAAAGGTAAATAAATAAATATTAATAAAATTTTAGAAAACTCTAGATTTGCAAAATTCGAAAAACTAGATATTATTGTTCCCGAGTTATAGAAAAACGTATTTGCAGCGGTAAACGAACTGCAGATTCGAGAGCGTAGGCTACCGCGTCCGGAGTCAGTATTTACTAGGCTATCCGGGTGACGTGTCCATGGCGCAAGTGCCGACGTTTCGGTCGCCATTTTGCGACCTTCCTCAGGGAGGCATTACGTCCTGAGGAAGGTCGCAGAATGGCGACCGAAACGTCGGCACTTTCGCCATGGACGTGGCGTCACCCGGACAGCCTAGTAAAGAACTGCAGATTATTTTTTGTTTTTTCATTGCTAACAAAATAGTAACTCTACTCCTACCACTACAAACAAAAAGAAAGTTTGACAAAACGTGCGTATAGTGAAGCTACATTTACGTCCAGAAGCAAAACGTGAGGCCATCTCAGCATTTGCTCAATGTATCAAGGAAACTGGACAAAAACCTGATCGGGGTCATTTCGCTTCGTAACAGCTTCAAAGAGACTCCGACACACTCTTACAGCCAGGCCCGCCCCTTTAAACGTTACGATATAATTGCACCATTCAAAAAAAAATAACAACTGTAAATTCACAGAAACAGTGAATATTGAAACAGATTTTCAGGGAAAAGAATTTTGCTAACGCCGTCCAAGAAAAAGGGCCGCAAATATAGAAAATATTCGAAATGTATAGATATGTCTTATCTCAAACACTGAAAATATTTTAAAACACATTTGCAGAATATCATTGAAATATAATTGTTTAATATATGTATTATTAGTCCTTATATAAACAACTCTTTTAATTATGTTGCAATTTATTGTGAGGTCCACCGTTGACCAATATTAGTGTTGTTTGGGGACAGCAATTGTGATAGTAGCGGCTGTTTACAGATTAACTGTCGACCGCGTTGTGTTCATGACGCTCCCCACGCTCCCTTCTCATTGTAAAGCTTTGGGTTCCGTTAGGCCTTTGAAATGACACCTCTTGATGAAAAGACTCGAGGACTCTCTATCTCTGGAATGTTTTACTTCTTAACAATACAAGCCTAACCTCTGCACTTCTCAGTTTTGAGATATTCACTGGAGTACGATTAAAGGTATCAATAAAATAACTATGGAAAAAATATTTTTTTAATTATATTCTGTAGTGTAATGAGCTTTTTGAACTGGATTGATCGATGTATCAATATACTGAATATTAATTCCAATCCAGTTTGCAACTCGTATTTTTTCAACGACTGATTTTAGGATGCTTATACATGAATTAGAATGGTGTATCATGGTGCTAATTTACAGTTCTTCAAACGTTAAAATTAGATAATTCGACGCGTGAAATCGTGTAATCAAATGCTACGCAAAATCAATTCGAGATTTCGAAGGAAATACACATTTTGGGGTCCCCAATACGAAAAAAGTGGTTCTTTTCAAAACGTCCGTCCGTGCACAACACGCGCCTAAACAATGTGTAGGATTGTTTCCAAATTGAAGAAACCCTTGAAGAAAAACTTTCTTTCAAATTTGAGGGTACTTTGCATGAAGCCCACCGGAAATTTTGAAATTTTTCTCAAAAATAAATCTTTCTTATATCTGAATTTTTGATAGAGATTTTTCCTTCAAATAAAACTTGTTCTCCATAGTGAGTATTTTCATTGTCATGAATTTTTAAAACTTTAGTAGTTTTCGTGCAATATTGCAAGAAATATGTGCTATTTTCAAAAATTACAAAAACAAGCTTTTCTCAAAAACGGCCCCAAATATTTTCTTCAAACTATTCCTACAAATATTTTTAGTTGCAATGTTTAATATGACATAGAGTTAATTTTGCTGTTTTGATTTGTTGTATCAAAAATTACACAAATGTAATTTTTTGAAAGATCCTGACGTCTTTAATATTGTAGCGGCTTGCAGCAGTTCAGAGCTGAGAATGGAAACAGAAAACGAATTCGGGAAAGTCTATGCCATGCTGTAACACCATTAGTTCTTTATTGTGCAATTGAATCGTTGGAATAAGATCCCAAGAAATCAAAACGGATTCGTCATTTTCAAAAACATTATAATTCCAGTTTTGTTTTCCAAGACTTACAATCTCCATCCCCAAAATAACAATATCAATGACAAAAAGGACATTAATATTTTCACGTGCTGATTGTGGAAATTTGTAATGACATCTCGTGTGAACTGTGCTTCCCATTTAAATAATACTAAGGCAGAAAACAGTTCAGGGAACATTGCAATCAATGTATCTCAATAAAAAGGTGAACACGTCTTTACTCCTTTGTGCACCGATCTCCCTCCCTGTCGATTCAAATAGAAAGTTACTGTCTCGTTCTTTGCATCATACATGCGGAAAATAAGGAAAAGTAGGCTGAGGTCATACATGTGCCAAACAGAGATTATTGGCGAGATATTTTGTGTGTGGTCAAAACATAAAAGAAATGCATTTTGTGGGTGGTGCAGTACTCTTTAGTATTATTACCCCTCCTTTTATAAACAAGCTCTGTAACTGAAACTCTTTTTGCAGTATCATTGAGCTGTGGGTTTTTACGTCTTACACTGAGCTGATCACAATTACAGCATGAAACTATTTGAAACCTAGCCTAACAATAATTGGCGTACCTCTTGTGCCTTTTATATCTGTTTTTACTATCAGAATTAGTTAAACTGTATTTTTCTTTGAAAAAATAATGCACTATGCTTTGCGTCTAAGTATTTTTCTTCTTTGGTAGCATAGCGACTAATTTTCACAGAAATATTAATAAGATCCTTAATCATGTCTGTGAAGATCTTTAGAAAAGTCTTCTGATTGTTTTACTGTACCTTGAGATCTCTAGCATATCAAAACTAGCTCTTTTAGCCTTCTCACTCTTTTCTTACCAATACCAAGCACACTTTAAAACGTTATTTTACATACTTTAATATTTGATTTTCCATTCATTACAATAACAATGAATGAATTTGCATGATACACAGAATCACTGGACTTGGGTTGAATTTCAGTTGCCCCATTACATTATTTAGACCGGACTATAGAGCGTTTGGTCTTTACAGGAAGTAGAGTTTAGTATGCTAAACTGTGCAGAAAGTACTGCAAAATCTGAACTTGTCACTCTTTCCAGTTAAAATCACTACTTTAGTGTCGAATTTCAATTTAGTCATTTTTAGTTACTTCATTAACCATTTCAGTCTATGCCTGAAAAAATAAAGCAAAAAATTATCATACAATATAAAAACAGAGAATATTTAAGTAAAAAGTTTTGGAACACCAAGAAACCGCAAGAATTTTTTCCTTTAAGAATCAGAGCAAATACGAATCTATTTCAAAGAGGGTAGCTATAAGTTATAAAAGGGTAATTATTAAAGTGTCTATTATTCCTTCAGACCAGACTCCTGTCAAACGAAGTATTTAAGTAGGGCGTTTATCTACTCACGTACGAGACATTCCTGTTTTCAGAGCTTGCACAACAATTCATCTCTGAACAATTCCTTTCTGGTTAACACACTCTTATCCGTGAATTGTTGCTATCTCTATTCGATTGTCTTTATAGCTCAGATGCCTACGACTTCTAAATCAGAATCATTAGGATTTTCATTCTCCTTTATATGACATTGTTTACTTCACTATAACAATAGAAGATTTAAAAAACATAAAATTGAAATGAATTTATTTACGTCAAAACAGTTAAAAACTGTATGTAACTTGCTTGCTAGTGTGTAACAGATAAAAACTGTGTCTAATGGGGACATTGATCCAGAAACTAAGAACAATATTTGTTATAGGTTCTATAGAATTATACAATACAAATAGTAACAAATACATTAAATATCATTGTAAAAATAATAATACTTTCATTTTGGATGCTCGGTATAGTCTCTAATTGTATAGAAACCGTTGTGAAGCAGAAAAGACTTTACCTGGGACTTCGGAACTTTTGTACCGAATTTAATCGTTTAATGTCTTCTGGCAAGGTGTTGTAAAATAATGTACATTGAATGAAGTGAATTTTTTGTAGTGAGCTGTTGATACTGTCACTTCATTAATATGATTACTGAATAGTTGTAGATATATATATTAATTTTGGGAAATCCATGTTGGCAATCTGAAAACCAGTCGTGTTTACTAAGTAAGATTTCATTCGTACGTAAAAAAGTATCTAATATTTTTGAAAAAAAAAAAAAACGACAAAAGAGAAATTGGCGTTTTGAATTTCATTGTTGTTGCCTTTATTGAAAAGCGGCTTAATCTTAACTGTTTTAAAAGTATATTAAAAAATGTGTTAAAAAATTCTGTGCATGAAATATGCGAGTTAACGGATGTATAAAGGCGGGCGCACAAGTCGTTAACAAACAATCCGGAAACTCACTAAACCGGCGAGATATTATTTTTTAGTCTGCAGATTGTTTTGAGACTTACATTGTAAGAAGTTTCGGAAACGAACATTGTATCTAAAATTTTTGGGAAGACGTCTGATGTTGAAATTTGTAGCTGAAGGCCCTCAGCGAGATTGACAGCAATTTTCGAAAACTATTGGTTGAGACTCGACACTGTTGCTGGATCGTTAACATTTCCATCGTTATCTTTTAAAACAACATTCTCTACTAGGGTCTAGTTGATTTGGAATTTGAATTTTTTACTATATTTCACATTGTTTTTGTTTTATTATTTGATTTCAAAATATCCTGATCATGTTTCGTAATTTTAGGTTTCCTTAAGACTTTCTTAACAATGATTTGTAGGTTTCAAAGTAGAGGACGAAATCTTGAGATACGTTATGATGCTTAGAATTGAAAGAACGAATTCGTTTGTTTTTACATGATGTCCTAATCCCTTGTGTTATCCAAAAATTGCTTCTCCGTGAAATATTTAATTTTCTTTTTTGAAGAGGATAGCAAGTGCTAAAATGAACTGAAAGCGTTGAAAAAAAGCATTATATTTATCGTTTGTATCAACAGTATTGTACACCGGGTCCCATGACTTGCAAGTAATTAATGAATAATTTTATTTTACTTTTAGTATACAATTTCATGCGTGTATTATTTAATGTGTCAGTGTTTGCATTTCTTATAATGGTTAGAATATGTGCTTCACTGAATGATAAATCTTTTTTTTTAATTTCATATCGATTAATAATTTTGTTAATTATTATTTGATCGATTGTCTTCTTTGGATTTGGTGTCATCCGTGTAGGTCCATATATTGTAATATCTAAACTGAAGGAATGAATTAAGCTGAGAAACTGCTCTTTCTCGCAAGATTCGACCAGAAAATCAACAGCTCCGCATACAACAATGCATTCAAAAGAGCGTTTGCTGACTTTGTTCAGTGTTATCTCCAGTTGTTTTTAGAACATAATATAAGGTTTGTTACAGCAGCAGTCCGAAATACTCCCGAACTAGTCCGCGCATGCGCAGTCTAGTATTGACCGTTCCAGCAGCAGCAGCAGCAGCAATCAGTGATTGTGATTGTGCGTTCCAGAAGGGCTGCTGATACGTTTGAAACCAGTCCGAATCAGTTCGGGAACTCTCTCTAAAAATCCGCGCATGCGTACTTCGGACCCCGAGTTCCTGCCAACGCCAGACTTTAACGACGCGCCATTTACGTTTCCGTCAGGTTTCTGCATAGTTGTTTTATGTTCTGCTCTATATATTTTGACCCTGCTTTGTTTTACATTTCATTGAATCGTGTCTTTGGTGATTTAGCTTTCTTTCGGATTTTCTTGTAGATATTGAAATTTGACCCTGCTTTATTTTACGTTTTATTGATTTTCTAATTTTTTTCAAGTATTACTAATTTCGCCCTTCTTTCAAATTGATTTATAGTTAAAATGATGGAAAGGGATTCAAGAAAACATGCGCAGATCATCTTCTCCCCCATACGTTAATACAGATTTTAGTGTTGCATTTACTTGGACTTTTTCTTGGATTTTGGTGACTTAGCTATGTTTGGGGTTTTCTTGTGAATATTGGAACTTGATATTTGTTTCTTTTTTGAAGAAATGGAAGGTAAGTAATTTTAAGGAAGTTCTTTGTATTACTCGCGTATCTTTTTTTAAACGATGGATTGAAGAAATGCAAGTAGAGTGGGGGTATTAGTTACGAAATCGGTCACTAAATTTTATCAAGCAATGCCAATCTCTGGAGAATCAGACATTCCTTCGCAACGTTCTCAATAATTTGCATTCTAACTTTCTTAGGAGTTCTAGGTATCTCCTGTGATAGATCGTTACCTGCTTCGGTAATTTCTTCAGATTTTTGGGTAAAATAACGGATAGAAGTTCTTGTATTCAAAGAAAATTGTTTATATTTCGCGCCAGTGAAGATTTGTTTCGAATGCTGTCATCAGTGCTCATCTTCAACTGTTTATTGGGCCTACTATATATATATATATATATATATATATATATAATATATATTATATATATATATAATATATATATATTATATATATATATGTGAGTGTGTGTGTTTGTGTAGTTATTTACCATTCTGTATTGTTATCGTTATCGCTCATTTAAATAAAATACAATTAACTGAAATCCAAAAGAATAGTCAAAAACAATAGCGCAAGTCACAGTTTTCCAGGTTCAAAATCCGTAATTAATAGAGAGGTCATGAAAATAATATGCGAGCAAATATGGAGAAACATAAAGCGCAAGTAATTACCAGGAACTGACCAGGACCAGATCACTTTGATTTTTGCACACGATACAAAAATAATATCTGGCTGATAATTCTGACGAAACGAAAGCAGCGGCACCTAAAGAATGATTTTTGTACCTGCTTGTTCCAGCAGATCCCAAACCGGGTCTAATTTCTGACTAGTTTGCTCTCGCGCATGCGCAGAGTGAGAGTAAGTAAAACTGTCCGTGACTGTTTGCTGGAACAAACCTATAATCTACTGTTCTCTTTGTTGGAGGCTTGTAGATGCTAAATAATGTAATTTTTAACGTATGATGTTCAACAGATATTTCAAACACATTTTCAACGGAATACAATAAATTTTTAATTCCGTCAAAGAAATAGAATCGATATTATTTTGAAAGTAAATGCAACAACCCCCATATGCAGGACCTTTGTGCGATTTCTTTTCTTTACAATAATAACCTGTGAGGTAAAAGTTTGGAATTTGGAAAATACGAAGTTCACTATGAAATAACTAATGTACTGTAAAGTAAAGAACATCCATTTGATTTAAAACCACTGCTTCGATAAACTCAGTTTTATTTGAAAGGATTGAACATTATGGTGCAGTATGTTTATCTTTTGCAAGTACCTTTACACATGTTTTTCTACTGCATCTAACTGTAGTTGCTTCAGTATTTACTAGGCTGTCCGGGTGACGCCGCGTCCATGGCGAAGGTGCCGACGTTTCGGTCGCCATTCTGCGACCTTCCTCAGGGCCTAATGCGTTGATGATGTGTTGTGTAATCTTGTTGCCGACTACATGTTCATGTGGCGACCATGCCTGCTGAAGTGTTTTGCTGAGAGAAAATTAATTTAAAAATGTGTGTTACACAAACGTATTTCTTTTGACGAATTGTTAAACCATAATGCACTGACATATGTTTGCCATATTTACAGGAGAGAGCATATGAGGAGCTGAGCAAAATATTTGGCGACTCCGGTCGTGATGCTTCTGCAGAAGATTTGAAGGATATGAAATATTTAGAAACGGTAATCAAAGAAAATCTAAGACTTTATCCTGCAGTGCCATTATGTTTAAGAGAGTTGGAAGAAGAGGTAACAATTGGTAAATTAAATAATATATATTTAAAACTATTTCACTGTTATTTCATGTTTTCTTTTATATATCACTATATTGTTTCTGTTGTATTTCACTTTCGTTTCGTACAAAAGGACGCTGGTACATTTAAAACCTCTAATAAACCGAGCTCTAATCAGATTTATAGTCTAGTCTAGAATATTATGTAATTTACGTATTAATTTAATTGAAACTGTTGGGTCGGTTCAGATCGGCAAATATTGGATGTTTCGACTTTTTGGAGCCAAATTTGAATGTATTGTTCTCATGCCCCTCAAAAAACAGTCCCGTTTGGAGAGTGGGCCAAAGGTAGTGGGGGTAGGTCCGGTCATCTATAGATTAGGCAATCACCAAACAACATTATAAAAGCTAGTGGTGCTACAACAGCACGTTCTTTCTCGTGATATTGTTAATGACAATGTAATATTATAATATAACAATTTCTGTCTTACACGTCAACTACCATTTAAAAAATTCTTAAACAAAGGAAGCGTGTAAAATGCATACCTTTTTATTTTAATTCAAACGTTTAAACGAATGCAGCTTTTCGCCATTGAATTCAGAGTATTCACGTTCTATAAAAGTGTATCAACGATTCGCGATGCGTATTATAGCCATAAATAAAATTTTTAGTTTATATTAATGGGAACGAACGGTGGCCGTCATTATCGCCTTCTGTTATCAGAGCGCCGTTACAACAACGCGTTGCAACAAGCAACAATGACTTTCATACCACTGCAAATATGCAAGGCCTCACAGTCCTCTGGTAATGGCCAGTTGCAAATTTAAGTTTGATTTGGCAGCTATGTTGGGGCAAATTTACGCACTTTATTCAAATACTTCGAAATTTTACAGACTGTATAAGCAAATTGTACAGACTGTATAAGCAAAACTAACATTAAAATGTCAAAACTTTCATGCATTTCTGACATAATACCATACGTCGTTATCATACATATTTAGCATTCACCTTTGTAAAGTTAAAATAGCACTTGTTTAAAGTAAGTTACCGACGTGATTTTGGGCACTTGTAACAAGTTCAAAAGCAAAAAATAAGGATGTAAGCTTCTTCTAGCAAACATGTTAATCTAAAAATGGAGTAATTAAGGTTAGTCCTCTAAATTACAATCCTTTAAAAATTGCTGATCTCGTCTAATGTAGAACATTTTTTCAGTAAGAGGGTCCAACACATCAAATTGGCGAACGGCTAGACAATTTAGCAGCTAGCGTTGTTCACGGACTAACAGACGGATGGATAGACAGACGTTTTCCCATCATTCGATTTTTAGGTATCAAGGACCTACAAAACATGGATTCTAGATACACCAAGTGTTAGGGGATTTTGTTTCTACATTTAGCAATGGATTAATCCACTTCTTTGTTCTCAAGGCCCTCTAATAAGAGTTTTTCTGCCAAAAATTCCCCGTTTTTTGCGCTGCATTACATATTAATATTTTTCTCTCCTCTCAGTACCGAGAATGTAAAAATTGCCTATATTTCACGCGAAAATTCTCCTATTTTCGAAACATTTTACATGGCCTTATTTCAAAATATATATATTTAAGGAACAGATTTTAAGGGAAAATTGCTATTTTCAATATTATAGTTTTAGGAAGAAACCGAACATTTTTTGACGTTTTGCAGTTTTGGAAAAATAAAGTTTTTATAAAATATTAGACTTATTTTTATTGACTTGTTTTTATAAAATATTAGAATATTTCCCATTCTCTTAAAAATCCATTACACCATTCAAAACAAAATGCAATTAAAAAATTGGACCCTTTTTTTTAACTTTAGAAAGTGTTTAAAGGTCTTCATGAAAAGTACCTCCCAAAATTAGTATATCGTTTTCAAATTCAAAGGACCGTGACATCAGCCACATTGATTGAGGAATATCATGTATGGAGAAAATCAGCTGTTTAACCACTAGTGTTGTTCACAGACAGACTCGGACGGACAAAGGCACCATTTGCCGTCAATCGATTTTGCGGTGTCACGGATCTGTAAAACATAAATTCTGGATATACAGTGACTTAGAGGTTTCTTTTTTAAATTCAGCTATTGAGTTTATCAACTTTTTTGTTACCTGGGCCATGTTATACGAGTTCTTCTGCAGAATATTTCCCGTTTTTTCGCGCAACATTACGTAACTTTTTCTCTACAGCGGTAGAGTAACTAGAGATAAAACAGCACATACTTTCCCCCTTAGTACCGGTTAACATAGTATAATTATATATCAACTTCTGTCCATATCAACTCATCTCAGTCAATAGACGTTGCCAATAATGGGCGCATGTGGCAATAAGCACTGTCAACAATGAGTACATATTTTCTGATCAATTGTTTCTTAAATACCATTTTTGCCATAAATGAATGTTTTTCAGTTGTAATTGTTGATGTTATATAAAAGTTCTTATAAGGCGTTCTGCATTTCAAATTCAAAGAGCCGCGACATGAACCCCATTTTCCTCTCTTACGAAGACACAATTATCTTTCGTAGTGTCTCCAAGTGTATTCTAAGTTCAGTCCGATATTTTTCATTTTATTGTAAATGAATATTTATAACCAAACAAAGTAATAATTAGTCTCTTAATATTCAATGTCTTCAAAGAGAAATTTCTCAGTTAAAGATGCCCCAAAAGCAGTAATACAGAAAAAGCGCTAAAACGTTTCATTTTTGCTGTTAACTCGCCATCAAAAACTGTTCGGACTTCGTCGGTTTGTTTTTGAAAAAAAATTAAAGAAATATGAAGTAGTAAATCAACCAATACTATTATAAATATTATAGATGCAGCAGTTAAATATTACTCACTTCTAGCTTGCCCTTTCACATTATCCACATTTGAATAAACTTATAAATGTATGGCAAATACTTCAAAAGTTTCCAATGGTTCGTGGGAAAAAAATTAAATAACCTAAAAACCGTAATTATATCGAAAGAAAAACTAATTTTAAGCACATTGTAATAAGTAGACACCAGAAATTTATGCACCAGAAAAATATGAATGCAATCATGCACTGAAAATTACCAATATATGCACTTAAAATAGCCAACATTTGCGCTTACAACTAAGAATGTACGTTAGTCAAAGATATAGATATAGCAACGGTAAACATTTATTTATATACACTTTTTTACACTGTAGTACAAATAGCGTGTAATAAAAAACAATTCGAACATTATATTCACCAAAAAATAATTAATAGTAAAAAGCAATAGCATTGTTAGAAGTTGCCATTCAGTCCAATTCTCTAAGTTCATTTCTTATATTTATTACGAAAAGAAATAACTAATAACTTCTCTACATTTTATAATGAAAGACTTTTTGTCATAACCAATTTGAACGCGAAGAACGTTCTCCCCATGTCATATTGCATATTTAAACAATGGAAAAATGTTTAACATGTCGTTTCACTTCAGATTTCCCCACAAGAATATCAGAAACAGTTTTTATTAGTTCATATCCTGGATTATCGTTCAGAACGCGATCCATTTTCGCGGCCACTCTCTTACCTTGTAATCCTGGTTAAAATCTCCTTCAAATTCTACACAATTTCTAGTGATGAAATTAAAGAGCTGTCTCTAAGGAAGTGATGCTACTTTGAATAATGGAAAACTGAGCAGATATATGGAACAGTTTATTTTGGATACACTCATCGGCTGTCGGCCAGTTTTTGAGAAAATGGCGTTTCTAAAAATGCTGAATTTCGCACTACTTTCATTGAAAACTGTTCAGTTTTCGAGAAAATTTACGTGACGTTATTTAAAGCACGAGAACACATAAAAATGAAAATGTGAACAAATCGCCGCCTATGAAACTATTAACGATGAGTAACCAGTGAAAAAAAAAATTAAAACAAGAAAATAGACAAACTCAGGTTTATGACATCTCACACAGTACATTTAGTACCATTACTATCAAAAATGTAAAGAAAAATTGTTTAGCCGTGTTAGAGAAAAAATTGTTTTTGTTATTTTGCACAATTGCACTAACTGCACGCAATAATGCGCGAAAACTAAACGTTTTACAAAAATGTACATGATCTTAACAAAAGAACACTAGAACAAATTTTCTTTGACGGAAAAATCTCAATCTTCAATTTTGTAGTTGTAGGAAGACTAACAAAAAAATTCAAAATTTTCCAATATGCAGAGTTAACACTCAACATTTTTATAAGTGTATTTTACTCTATTCTTACAAAAAATTAAAATAAAAAGATGGAGCAATTTTTCAGAAAAAATTGAAAATGTTTGGGGGGCTTCATGTAAAGTACTCTCAATTGTAAATACAGTTTTTTAAAATTGCAGCGTCTTGTGTCGTGTGGTGTTCATAGAGAGAGACAGACATACGAAAGAACGGAAGACAGAAGAAAGTTTCTCCAAAAGGTGTATTTTCAATGAAATCTCGAAATTGATATTTCCGCAGCATTACATAACTTTTCCTATACATTACTCCGTATACGTGTATGTACTTGGAC
Organism: Gryllus bimaculatus; assembly: GCA_017312745.1. Lineage (NCBI taxonomy): Eukaryota > Metazoa > Arthropoda > Insecta > Orthoptera > Gryllidae > Gryllus > Gryllus bimaculatus. The sequence continues at coordinate 3,770,253 of BOPP01000119.1, read as the reverse complement.
AAGTAAAGATATTTGTGTATTTCAGGCTTCATTTGTATAAGAATTTTTAAAATCGTAGTTTTATCCATGAACAACATCGCAAGAAAGTACGTGTTGTTGTAGCACCACTAATTTATTTAAAAAGTAATTAATTCTATTACTACAGGGCCTTACCTAATAATGGTACATCCCTGACATTATTAAATTTTGTTTTTTTAAGGAAATTTCTGTAATGAAGCTTTATTCTTAATATTTTCATTACAAATTTCTCTAATTAGACTCTCTTACAGGCAAACAATATTTTAATTTCTGTAAATTAAAATACTGACGCTAACACTATTCTTTTTTGTAAATATATTAAACATTCGTTCATATTTGTTGTAGACGGATGTCAGTTATTGCCAGGCACAACTGTAGCACTTCCTTTATATTTAATTCATCGCCATCCGCATTATTTTCCTGAACCAGAAAAATTTGATCCTGATAGATTTTCTCCTGAAAGAGCTAAAGGAAGGCATCCTTACGCGTTTGTACCCTTTAGTGCAGGCCCTAGAAACTGTATAGGTGAGTCCGTTTTATACTCGTATTATCTGTTAAATACATTGACCATTCGATGAAGAGATATAATTCTTTTTTAAGACACAAAACATTGCTCTGTAAATAAAAAACTAAAATATTTTAATTTTTATTTGAACGTGATTGCGTGGTTAGTAGATCTCGGAGTTTTAGACACAAAGTAGTGATGATTTATATGCACTTTCAATAGGTTAAAAAAATGAAATTAAGCAACGTTAGGCACGGAAAGGGTAGTTTAAGGGACTTAAAATAGCATTCAAAATTACTAAACCAGGAACTTAAAAAAATTAAGAGACGGAAAGTTGTATTTCTGGCATCTAGAACTGATCACAAAAGGATTCAATTAGGCACTTTTTTATTCAGGAAAGTGAAATAATTTTCACGTTTATGAAAGTGAAAAATAAAAATGAATAAAATAATATAGTTATTTTCATTTATTTTATTCTTTCACACTTTTTATTCCCAACCTGTCACCTACGCGGCTGAACCGGAAATGGGTGCAATTGCGCAAGAACGTGCGTGCTGAATATCATTATATTGACATCAACATATTGACATATATTCTATGTGTTGGAAAGAGATTTTGGTTCGTAGTCGAGAGCGTATTCTATAAAGAAATATTTACTTTTCTAAAATTTCGGGGAAGTATATGCGCTCCGGTCTAACAATTTTATTAAAAAATAGTATATTAAATATTACAGTTCTTTAAAATTACTTGTTCTAGACAGTTTTAGACAAAAAATATTGAAATATGAGGAATCAACCACCCTTTTCGGACATTTTAGACACTAGCAGATGCTTTTAGTGTATCTATTTTTTTCGTGGTTTTTAATCTTCAGCAATTATTTTCCACCATTTTCTAAAGGAACTTAATAGACATTTGTCCTAAAATCCGAGATCTATTGATGAAATATGTAACAGTCCGTTTATGTGGTTTCTTTTCTGCTTGTTTCAGGGCAAACATTTGCAATGATAGGAATGAAAGCTATAATTAGCAAGGTCTTGAGAACTTACAAATTGTTACCTGGGACAACAGAACCTGTTTTAACTATTAACGTTTTTTTAAAAACTTGTACAGGTCTTCACATAAAGTTAGAAAATCGAAAATTTGCGTTTACATAAAATTTATCATACTCAATATAACCTGTCTTACATATTCAATAATTTTAAGTTAAAAACGAGAACTTTAATTGCGAACATTTTCATTGATGATGTATTCATTGATCATTATTTGCAATTTTGATTTATGGATTTTTAATAGTCGTTTAGTATGTTGGTTTGTATGTATTTCTTGAACTGGTACCTGGGTGGTAATTAGTACCTTACTGATTTGTTAATTGATTAATAAAGATTGATTAATTTTAAATTTTATAATTGAATATTGTACTGGCAGCGTACATGCAACTCTGACAATTCAATGCACTTTTGCCACATTATTAAGCAAAGGGCACCTTCTACATGGCGGATAAATGAAATCTCAAAGCATTAACATTAATTAACTCAAAGCATTAAGGCTAAGACACGTCTTGAACTTATGAACATAACTTTCACCAAAGCCTAACTTTATCGTCTCCGTGACGGTCATATGAGCGGCAACACTGAACCCTGGCTATGAGAGTAAACAAATCCTCGCATGCAGATTGCTTCAGAGATTGACGTGACAGTACGAGGCGAGAGAACTGCCAGAGTCGCTTAAACGCTGCCGGATCTGTAGTTTAATAACGTCCATACGCCGCACAGGTGCGCACTCAAGGCAGCTTTCGTGTTCCATTTGACTACTAGAGCGCACCAGGGCTATTATGTTCCATTCGCACAATTTTACGGAATCAGTGCGTACTCCGGACGCCCTAACCTGCACTGAGGCGCTCGTCAGCGCAGTTCATTGCACTGGGCCATTTTGAGGTAAGGTACGGAATTTGTTAATGTTTATTTGGATTCGTGGTAAAAATATGAAGACAATTGATCTTCTGTCACGCAGAGACACTTCAAATGATGGACTATGTCATGTTTTACGAGAGACGTAAAACAAATAATTAAACACGTAATTTTTGTTACTTACGCGAAGTTCGAAAACTCAATTTGTTTATTCTTAATATTCAACATTGAATAACTCCATGTTAACAAATCCAATTTAGTAACTAATGCTATTTATAATGCTATTTAGTAACCAAAGTGTAGGTGTGACTCAATTTCGAAATGCTAATAAAGTTAAAAAATAGTGAGTAATGCCGTAACAAAATCATTTAAATTCCTTTTGAACGAAATGTTTCTCGCAGACTTGTTCAAAACCTAGTACTGTAGTTACTGGTCAAGAACGGCTGTCTATAATCTCACTGCACAGTGTACACGCACTGACTCAGTTCCGGAATCCGTTTCATTTGTGGCTGCCCTTAACGCGTGTAGGGCAGCACTGTTGTGGAGCGATGTCGTTTTTACCCTGCACATGGGTGGGTTTCAATTCAACGAATGGTAAATGGTCTAAGAGCTGAGAGACTTATCACAAGCACCTATTAGAAAGCTGGCGTTAATGGACTTCTTCGGGATTGCGTAAAGGTACTTCACGCTCCACCTAAAACTGCACTTTCTTCACACAGCTGAAAAAAAAACCTTTCCCTGCCTTGCCTTCATAATCAATCACCTTCGCTCGTGCAACAAACATTTGGCGGAAATAGGGAATACGATTCAGCTTAAGTCGTTTAAAACGGCACTTTGCGTCTCTCAGGCGAGGGGAAGTCCAAGGTAGAGAGGGCGAGGGGTAAGTAGGGGTTTTTGAGGGGAATCTTTCGGAGGTCGGGGTAGTGAGCACTGTGCAGAATGTGATACATTATAAATAGAGCTGGGAAGTTTATGCAAAACTTGTAGCCGTGAACTATCCATGCAAATATGCCACAAAAATATTGGAATACGCACATAAATTGTTAAGATATGTAGCACTTGTCACAAAAACATGTTTTACAATGATATTACATTTTTTGCCACTAGAAAAGTCGGGAAAAGGAAAATTAAAAAAAACAGACCACTACATACCTACTCCTACACATTTATTTTGTCTCCAGAGCTCAGAAAGTCGCAAGAATTTAGGTTATCTGCGGTTAGCGAGCGCCTCCTATTATAAAATGCAGTGTGACGTACACAATCGCACATCGTGATGATACAAAAATTCCAGGAAAGGATAACTAAATAATATTTTGCGCAGCGCAGATGGCTGCTTCACGTGTTCCAAATGGTGTGCTTTTGTTGCTTAGCATCGCGAATTGAGACGAGCGTGGAACCGGGATGGGCTGTCAGGCTTACACTGTACGCCGTGGCGCACGTGATGTGGCCGGGAGACCGGCGATTTGTCACCGTGGCGAGTGCCGAGTTCAGGCGCACACGTGTCACTCCCGACAGACAAAGGGCGAGTTTTGAGTTAGCTACTGAGCACAGAGGAGTAGCATTAAATAAACACTTGAAGACAACAAGAATCGCAAGAAGACAACAAGAAGGAAATTTTAATCCTGAATCCGATTGACTGCGGTAGCCATAATTCGAATTTAAGACGACGCATGTGAACTCGGGTCACGCACGTGCTGCGCCGGGAACCGATGAGCCAAATGTTATATCCAAAAAAAGAACAATGATTTCTAAAAACTGTTTTTATTTCCATAAGCCAATAAGAGATTCACTAATAACAAAAGCCGGGTCAAACAATGTTTCAGGAGATGTACCGGGGACGTAGCAATATTCACTGATTAACCGCAAGATAAGTCCGAGATCGTCACCTGTTCCGCAACACACTTCACTAGACACTATAACTCACTCCAGACCGGCACTTCACACACTCTGCCGGCCACTTGCCAGGCACCGCTCTTATAGCCCGCTAGGGCTGAAGGTCCGCCGGCCAGCTGCCCGATAAGGGTGAGTTCTGTGGTTCCGGGACCTGGCCGAGCGTGACGGAGCTGCGGCGTTGGTAATCGGCGCCCTCTCTTGAGCGGCGCCGGAAACACTTTCCGGCGGCAACTTCAATGGTGCGCGTTCGACCATATCACCAAAGGAGGTGAAGGGATACTTTTGTAAACAATAAAGATGATCATAGGCTAATTTTTCAAAGGGCGGGAATATGCCGTAGGAATTGGAGGGAACGACACAACTCTTTCACAATTTCACGCTATCTAACGAACAATATACATTAAGAATTACCTGAGTACTCATTCCCCAATGGCATAGTTTTTTTTCTCGAAACATTCAAAGTATTGAGCAGCGCAACACCGACACCTACAGGCCGCCATACGTGCGATTCCCTGTTTCTCAACACTGACCCTTTTCTTAAAAACGTTTTACATATCTTTGAGCTTATCATAAGTGGTTTTTCTAGCTGGCTCTCAATTTATCAGCGAATTAGCGGGCTCTTGACGGGGATTTCCTGAGATCTCTCCAAGGCCTAAACCTTTTCTCCCATTCGTCTACACTTCAAGTGTTTATTTCCATCCTTCTGCGCAGAGTAACTCTCTCGTAACTGGCCATTGATCCATGTCCAATTGACATTCATTGTATTTCAGCCCTTCGCGAGTGCATCTGCACTGCACCCTCGCCCGTCCTGTCAAATTCCTGGGCTCCTGGCCGCGACGCATCCGCCCCGGTCTGGTTCGATTCTTGTCTCGATTTGCCATGCTAAGTATCAATAGCACTACTTTTCGGGGCACGTGCGTGCAGCTAGCTGCGCTGCGCCGCGCTATATATCTTAATTGTATGTTCTATTACTGGGATTTTGATATCACGATGTGTGATACATCACAACGGTGACCAAGAAAACAATTTGCCTAACTTATATGGTTTACCCGCCCCCACAAAAATTAGAAGCGAAAACCTGTTCGTGCCAAAACTAAAATGGCCGAAAAATACAAGAAGTTTCACGAAACTTAGTATATGGTTTGCCTATCTTTTTTCTAGATTTGAACAGCCCAAATTATTTACATCCAAAGTTATTACATACCAAAATGATAAAGTGTAACCATTCAAAATGTAAAAAGACAATTCTTATAAATAAAATGAGAATAGTTTGATTAGTAAACCAGTGTTTAATTTAAACATGCTCGCCCTTTCTCATTCAGAGAGAGTGTGAGATAAATAGAAAGATCCTTTCTTTCTTCAATTTTCCTTTGCTTTATCTAAATACTTAATATTTGAGAGTGGATGCTACACACACTATCCACTTTCCTTTGTGTACTTTATACACATTGTAACGAGAAGTAATGTGAAGCTAACACTCACGTATTTACTAGGCTGTCCGGGTGAGGCCGCGTCCATGGCGAAGGCGCCGACGTTTCGGTCGCCATTCTGCGACTTTCCTCAGGGCATAATGCGCATAGATTTTTTTTCAGTTTTCCTCCCTCCAGTTTCCCTGGAGAGGCAGGAATTTATTTATCTTTGGGGTACATTATGACTAACTGCAGCCGATTTGGCTTGTACTAAAACTATCTTATAACTATAACTATACACATTCCCTTTCTGGGGTTTATTAGTTTTTAGGCTTCTTTTTTTTAAAATTTTTAATTGGGAGATCTTGAAATTCTTCAATTTTTTTCTTTTAATTTTTTTCTCATTCGCATTCACTCATTAATAATTATATTTACAAACGCATCCATTCATTCATTCATACATACACAACACTTCACAACACTACATACACTTTTAAAGCACGCCACGGCGCCGACTTCAATCAAGCGTCGGTGGCGCCGCGACGTCTTCGGATCCCCAGCAACGCTGGCCCTGCGGAGCGCGCATCCGCGCCGCCCGGGCGGTTTCCGGCATCCGTGAGCGGCGATCCCCTCCCACGCACTTGCTGCTCCCCCGCGTCGCAGAGCTCAGAGAGCGATCTTCGAAAGGCCGAACTGTCGCCTCCCGGATGATGCCTGGCTGCTCGAAATCGTGGCAAAGAATTCTCTTGAGAATTAGTTTTCTCAAGGATTTTGCCGAGGGATTGGCGGAGAGAGATGGTCGATAGTTTTTGGGAGGTCCGAGTTTTTGTCGGTTTGGAAGTACGTCATCAGTCGCAGATTTTCCAAACCGCGGGGAAGTATGGCACAGAAATGCAGGCGCTGTAAATCGCAGCTAAGAGTTGGGTGGCCTTAGAGGTTAATTTTCTAAGCATGTTTTGCCTGAGAGGTTTTTGTTCCGGCCACGCCCGCTCGTTTATGATGTTTTATTCTTGAGTGGGCGGCTTACACTCATCCTCAGTGATCTTTCCAGTCACGACGGATATCGTTGTTGAGGCGTTGGTGAAAGAGATTTCCGCGGCGGTGGCGGGGGAGAGAGGAGATGGCTGTGGAGGCGAGAACGTGATTGAGGGTTGTCCTAGCGAACACCTCTGCTTCACTGCGGGGATCGTAGGTTGAGAAGGCACGTTGGGGCGGTTAATGGCTGGTGGCCGCTGCGGGTTTCGTAAGGCCTTTCAATTTCTCAACCAATCTGATGCGTTGTTAATTTCTGAGTTTTTTCGACGTAGTTTTTCCCAACATCGCGTTCCGCTAGATGCTCCGCATGAGGCGGGTTTTTCCCGCCGAATAGATTGATACGCTGCTTTTGCTACGGGGATCGTGAAGGGCGGTGGTAAATTGTCTCTGCAGGGCGCTCCTGAATGAGGCAATCAGCTCGACGGAAGTTTGGTTTGTGGTGCAGAAGGGATCAGTAAGTGTGGAGTTTTCGTCGAAGGCGGTTTGTTGATTGGTCTTACCGCCTGTCCCTATGTGAGGGGGAATCGAGGATGGGTTTTGCGAAGAGCTTGTTCGATAACTTTCGGTTGAAAGGGTTTCGGTTTGGGGGCTGGGGGCGGGGAAAAATGTGTCTCTTTGGTAGTAGCGAAGAGGACGGGGAGGTGGTCTGATGGAAAGGTCGTGGAGTGGTTTGAGGTTTAGTGATGGAGGGGAGGGGAGTGGAGGACTATATCGAGAATATCTCCGCGCGATTTCGTTTAACATATTGTGCGGAGGTGGGTGGCGGAAGAGGGAGCGGAGATGATTACCGATTGCTACGATCCGGTACGGGAGCAGGCGATTTCCCGCCAGATGTTTCGTCATGGCAGCCCCCATCGTGTGCTTGAAAGGTTCAAGTCGCCCGCTATGATATTGACTGGCCCGATCGTGAGGCAAGCGTTAATCGAGATCGCCTTCCTCTAATTTGAAATTGAGGACACGCTGTACGCGGAGACGAGAGTGATTTCGCTCCGTGCGGACGTTCCTATTTCAAATAGCTGGTGGCTTCCATTGCGCAAGAGGCGCGTGTTAAGGGCGTATGTGGATATTTCGTCCTCGAAATTGCGATTAGGTGCCACCGCCGCGTGCGGCCCCAGGACGGCTGTTCCTATAGATGAAAAAGTTCCGCATTGCGACGAAAGCCTCGCGGGTTAGGCAGATGCGTCTACCTGGAATGACAATGGGCGTGAGTGCGAATCGTCGGCGATAAACTAGTCACTATAAAAAATCGGCCTTTTTCCCGATTTTAGTCCGCCATCGGCGTTCCAGGAGACAATTTAAAGAGTGGGTATTTTGGAAGGGCATTCACTAGAATGCGTCATTAAAGAGGGGGTCGTATTAGCATATTATTTTGAGAAATATTCCTGGGTCCGCGAAACGATTGATATTGGCTTGCTTTAGATCGATTTAATTTTTCGATATCGATTCCTCGTAAGCAGTGTATAGTGAGTTCCAGAGAGATCGAGAGTCCGCGAGAGCTGAAGTGGAGTTTAGTATCGGGTTCGCCGTTCGCGGGGGAGCTGAGGGATGTGCTGTGATTGGCCGGCCGGCCGATACTCATGAGAATTGGGCGAAATAGGTGCGCTCTTGCACGGTAATGTGGGGGCAGAGGGGCCAATTCCCGAGAGAGCTGGGGAGGCTGGCGTGGAGGAAGAGCGCTGCCAATCCTGGCAAGCAGTGGCGCGCGGGCCCTTACGAGCGCTGTGCGCGCTTGTTGAAGCATCACGCGCTGAGCAGCTGAGCTGAGCCTTGTACTCATTGTAAGGCAGGGCACTCTCTGTAGTTAGCGGCCGTCTACTGGCTGCTGAATACAAATTTCGCCACACCGCTTCGCGCGGGGCGTTTGCGGCTGGGCTCGGCGGGTTACAGTGCTGCAGGCGTCGCTTATGGCGGCGTCTCCGTGTTGGGAGTAAGCGTCGTGGCGTCAGGCAGCTGTGTATCTGTTTGATACCGGCACGTTTATAGTCGGGTGTTGCCGGCTGATGAGCTTTGAGAATGCTCACGTGCCGAGTGGTCGTTCTCGTTTATTCGGGGCTGGCATGCACAGGGAGGAGAGCTGCTCGCTGAGGGCGAGTCACAGGGGGGTCTCAGCGGCACTCATCGTGTTGGCGTCTGACTGGCTGGCGGGGAAGGGTCACTCGTTGTGCAATGCATGCTGCCGCAGTCCCGTCGACGGGGTGTGAGGAAGACCACCCTCGTCGTCGCGCTTCTGTTGTTGCCTTCTGCGGGATCTTTGCTTCGTGCCACGGCTCTGGTGGCTCGAGCGCGGTGCAGAGGATCCTCCTATTCAGGCGCTGCAGGTCGGCAGGTGTGTCAGTGCATCTGCGCGGCGCGGGATGGCTGCAGGATGCACAGTAATATGGGCCGGGCTGGTACCCTGGCACGCGGACAGCGCTTTTCTTGGAGTACGCGAAAGGCGAAGACCGAGTGGACTACAATTTGTAGCTGTCTCTGTTGGTTGCAGAGTGAAACGTTTAAAGTTTTTTAGCAGTGACTCGTTTCCGTTGGCTTGCAAAAGCATGTGCCGCTTTGAGAACGCACATAGTAACAGCCTATTTCTTATTATTTGTTTTGGTTAATTTCTAGTTTAACAGAAACTGCACAATATCATCTCACGTGTTTAATAGAACGACAGAATCTTAACTAGAAACTTTCCACAACGTAACTAATTTACATCTAATGCTTTACTAACTAATTAAACTAAATGATATGAGCGAGCCTATGCGCGCGTGCACTGCACCGGGCGCCGCGCGCCTGAGGGAGCTGGCGCTTCACTTCTCGACGGGCGGCGTTTCAGGGAGCGGGCGAAGGGAGCGGAGCGTGGCTTCACTTCACGCCCACGCACTAATATTATGTGGGGGCGATTTTAAGATATATTATAACCTCGTATCACGTTTTAGTGTCGGACGTAGAAGAACTCTAAATTTCGTCCAATCGCAGCGACATGCGCAAGAGCGCGCATCTCAAGTCTGAGGTATAAGTCGCGCCTCTCCGTCGCGCCCATATTCGATTCAATGTATAAGAATAGTTGTAGCGAAATCGAAATTTTGCATCGATACACCATACTTTGACTCGTGTATTCCACCACTTTTGTCAAATCTCTAGGCTTTCGGCTTGGGTCGGACGAGTGTTTTTCCAGGCCCGACGTCGCCTCTGCGCATTATGCGCACTAGCGAAAGAGAG